>JAVQJG010042872.1:0-13395 GCA_036024015.1 Craterocephalus amniculus | reverse complement strand
ATACATACATGTCCAGACATACATGTCCAGACATACATGCATACATGTCAAGACACACATGCATACATGTCAAGACACACACACATACATGTCAAGACATACATAAATGTCAAGATATACATACAAACATTCATTCATACATGTCAAGACATACATTCATACATGTCAAGACATCCATACATACACACACACACGTCAAGACATACAATCATGTCAAGATATACATACATACATGTGAAGAAGTACAGACATTCATACATGTGAAGACATACATACATACACATACATTTCTACATGTCAAGACATGCATTCATACATACATTAATACATCGAAAATGTAAACATACATTCATACATTTTTGGATTCATACATGTGTAGACATACGTACATGTGAAGACAAATTCATACAAACATACATTGATTCATACATCTATGAATGTATGTTCGTCTGTCTTCACATGTATGACATGTGTGAATCCAAAAATGTATGCATGTATGTCCTCATATGTGAATGTATGTATCTGTTTTCTCATGTATAAATATCTTCACATGTATGAATGAATTTATGCACGTATGTATATATGATTGTATATCTTAACATTCATGTATGAATGTATGTCTTCACATGAATGTTTGTATGTATGTCTTAACATGTATAAATGTGTCTTTACACACACATATTTATATGTATTTTTTCACATTGTATGTATGTCTTTACATGAATGCATTTATGAATGTATGTGTGTTCAAATATATGAGGCATGTATGTGTGTATCACTGTCTTCATATATATGAATGTATGTATGTATGTTTATAGTCTTTCACATGTATAAATGTATGTTTCTTCACTTGTATGTCTGTCTTCACATATATAAATGTATGTCTTCACATGTACGAATGTGTCTGTACATGAATGTATGCATGTATGTCTGTATGCATGCATGTATGTGTGTTTGTGTGTTTTCACATGCATGCATATGTGTAATCATTTCTCATTTTAGTTCAGGAGTCATATGCTCCGGTCATGTCTCCAGTGGCTCAGACCAGCTTGAGGCTCCTGAACGAAAATGAGTTCCAATATTCATTTTTATGAGACAGAGGCTGAAACTCTCTGGCTGTAAGTATTAAAATCGAACACCAGGGGGCGACTCCAGCCTGTAGATTTTAAATGAGCTGGATTAGAAGGCACTTTGTCGTTACCAGTAAAGTTGGAGGAGAGACAAGGTGCAATAACAAAACAGAAGTAGTAAAATACGAGGTCACATCTGGTTAGGTATACTTAATGCTGGCAAATAATGATACACTGAAATGTTTAGGGCAGGGCTATTCAATTAAGTTGCTCCATCACAAGTTAAAGAGTCATCATGCAGAGCTTGATTGGCTATTGGATCTATCTTGATTTAGGTCAGGTGTGTCAGATCAGGGAGAGATAGAAAACCTGCTGGACTGTGGCCCTTGTAGAACCGAATTCAATAGCCCTGGTCTAGGATTTAATATTTATTTAAAAGTTCCTCTTTTGCCAAAATAAACCTGAATTATACTTCAGCTTTTATATTAAGGAGGGAAAAAAGGGACAACACAAACGAGGTGGAATGGAGGCCGCTCTCCCATAAATGTGTTGACTGTAAAACACCAATCAGCATTTCTTCTGAGAGGAAAAGTAATGCATTCACTCCGTCATGAAGCAGCTTCATTATTCTGCACACTAATTGCAGCCTTCACATCCACATCTTTGCAGCGCGTCGGCTCCTCGTGGCTCAGTTCTATAAATAACCCGCTGCTGACTGTCTGCACACCCACCCTGCTCCTCTGCACCGGTCCACCAGCAAGAACCAGGCGAGCCCGTCACATGCTCGGCTCTGCATTAACATGGAGGCAGCGGGTGTCTGGCCTCTCGCATCTTCGGCGGTTTAGACCCAATTACAGACAGAATTACGGCCTCATACCAGAGGAGGTGAAAGAAGGGCTGCAGTTTTGTTTTTAGACTGAATTAGAATAAAAGTCAGGAGTTATTTAAAAGGCCAAGGGCCTCCAGATCACCCAAAATAGTTAATTAAAGCAGGAGGAGAGACCTTAAAGACATTGTCCTTGTTATGCCACCGATTGGCTACGGTTATGGGATGTTTTCTAACTGGAAAAAAAAAAAATGTAAAAAACAAATAGTAAAAAAATACAAAACTATCGAAGATCATTATCACATATGCTTTCTTCTTTCACATTTATCATCATACAAACACACAAACATATGACGTCACTCCTCTTCTCATAGAAATTAATTGAGGCCGATCGGATCAGCTGAGGTATTTGACTCATTTTTATTCTGATTGGACGTTTATTCGGATCTAAAGTCTCCATGGAAATGCAGCAAGTGAGAAGAACAAACTCTGGAAACTTTTCTTTTTGTAATAAAACTTGTGTTAATAAAAAAAGGTTAATATTGGTGTTTTGCATCCGGACCATGGATCCAAACGTCGGTTTGGCACGTCGATGCAACAGGATGCATGCCCAAGCTGCAATGTTGACTTTACTGGTAGAGGTGCTCATGCACCATTTTGGTCGATGGGACGCATGTATTGCATGTTCGTGCACATGGGCCGCATACGGCAGTAAGACTTTATCCCTTTAGTTTCTACGGTAAAAGTAAAATTATCAGTCTTTCTTCCATGTACAAAGTCCATTTGCAACTCGTTTGTGGAAAAAAACCTGGAAATACAACGGACCGGCAGTCCTATATACTCCCCCTTCTGGTGACCCCCGGTATCGACCGTTTTGGCCACGTTGTGCCTGTGTACCAGGCAGAACGTTGGCAGGCACAGCAAGTAGATCCCAGCCCTTAAGGAGAACAGCAGTGGGCCTAAATTAGATCCTTGTGGAACCCCACTGCCAAGTTACTTCTATCTTGACCCAAACATTATAATGAAGAAACTTCCTGTCCAATTTCCACCAATCTGAGAACTTAAATTTAGGGTAATATACAGTGAGGAGCAGCCGTTGGGGGTGGTAATGAATTAAGCAGTAATTTAAATATTTGAACAAGCATTTTATGAGTTGAAATCCCAAAATTATGATTGAATGTTTGGTCTTTTTTGAGCAGGATGGAATGTGTTTGAGTAAATTATGTGAAAAAAAGCTGAATGAAGTGTTAAACATGCGTTACATTGTGGAGATGATCTTTAGTTTTTGCTTTTGGGGAACTTTTTTTCCCCTCTTGACAATATTGTAGAGTTCCTGACTTGGGCTGCTTGTATCCATAGTTTTCATTAATTCATTCATACATTTTGAATTGTTTTCTTCTGGCGTACACAGCAGGTAGATCCCAGCCCTTACATGCCGTCCTGCTTTCCCTTCATGCTGGAATATTGCAACATTCCTATAAAACTTCATCCAAACAACATTTATGAAGAACCTTCATCATCTCTGAGGTTAAATTAAACTCCATAGCTGATGTTTCCATCGTTTCCTCTCCCCCCACCTGTTGAGGTGCTGCTGCAGCAGGTCCAGCCGTTGCTCCACCTCCCCATACGTCAGGTCCTCGTCGCTGTCGTCCTCCCCGGCGGGCGTCTCCCGGCACAGGCTCGACTCCCCGCCTCCCTCGGTGGGACGCTGGCGTGCCCAGTTTGCTGCTCGGAGCTCTGCGTGAGATAAATGAGCCGCGTTATTATTAGAGTGGCGCTCCTGTGTCGGCTTATCGCCTCCTGAATCTGAGCTGCACGCCGGAAATCACACCCGACCCCGAGTGGAAACAAAAAGCTTTATTCTTGATCTGTTTATAGCCATCGATACGTCCTCTAAAGCCGCTCTCAGGATGTCGGGATCACATCAGCCAGCTGAGAGAAGCGCGAGCCAACGGGTCACAGCAGGCGAGGCTGAAGACTCACTGGTTTGCGGGAGGATTCCCAGTTTCCCCGATGCAGCAGGTCCAGATTAAACAGAGATACTCCAGTTCTGACTTGTAATGAACAAGAGAAATAATCCTCTCACATTTATTACCCAGAGGTTTCAGGTTTCACCCAAGCAGGAAGGGTGAAGCCTAAGTAAAAGTGCCAACAACTGCAGTTCCCCCCTCCTCCACTAGGGGCTGGCTGAGCCAATCCCCATAGACTCTCATGGTAAAAAGAGCAACTTTCCAGCAGAATGAAACATGTTTACAGCCTGGTACAAAAAACATTTTAGCTTTAAAAGCTCAGCTTTACCTTCATGACACCTGTGGGGGGAGGGGAAACATTCTGACTCATTCCTTTAGATGTTATTTCATCCTAAAATCCCTCATAATTAAGGGCGTGTCCTTTTGATTGACAGGTGCCAGATATCCGGGAAAACGAGGCCAAGAGCAGCACAACCGCGGTTGTTAGCCGCTAACAGCGCCTTAGCTTTAGCCTGTTTGCTCCGGTTAGCTTTGTTAGCTCGTAGCTTCAGAGTCTGATGGCTGTCAATCTGTTCAGGTCATCAGAAACCTGCGGATCACCTGGTTTTAAGATTCTTACGTTTATTTTCTGCTTCCTACGTCTGCAGCAAACATCACAGCTGGGCTCTGAGCTGCCTGTCATGCAACCAACCAACCCGCTAAGTGTTTGTCTTTATAAAATAAGGCAGAGGCCTCTGAGCGCGGCTCGTGTATCGGAGTGGAGCGCCTGCACCACAGGGCTCATATTACCCGCCCAGCTTTTAACAGGCTTTCCTTCCTGCAGAGCAGAGATTAGTGAGAGCTACAGTAGCGGCTCTGCTCGCGTAGCGCAGATGAAAGCTCTGCTGACAGCAGAAAGTACGGCTCCGTGTGTTTCCTGCCTTTCCATCCACCTACAGACGGATCTGTTTTCCAGGACGAGCTGCTGCTCCACTCGGGACTCTGCGTCAGCCTCGCTTGTCACTGCGATTACGTCCCGCTGCCGCTCCGTCCTGCACACGGCCACGGAGGGTTTTGGGAAAATATTTGTCAGAGTAATTTATATTTTCGTCTGGCTGCGGCGCGGAGGATTGCGAGGCAGAATTATTGCTCTTGGCAGTGTGCAGGGAGATGGAAAACCAAGCGTCGTTATTGCTTTTATAGGAGGATTAAATGGATTTTAATGAGAGTTTTTATTCATAACTTATATTTAGATCGAGTCCTCAAACTATGAGTCCTGCATACTTGCTTTCCGCAGGTCTGCTTCGGTTTTCCTCCTGCAGAAAGCTGAAGACACAGACGGCCGTTAACTTAAACAGAGGAAGCTTTATGAGCTCTGATGAATGCGTTTCTGTAAGAGGCCTCAGTCTCATCCCGCTTATTTACATTTCCACTCGTCTGACGGTGGATGCCGGGCGCCGGCCGTGCAAACAAGCTTCAAACTTCGGACAGAGATCAGACACACCCTGATGACGTCATCAGTGTCATCGATGTCACTTCCCCTTCCTACCGAGCCGTACCGTACCGCTCTGTGGAAACGGGACATTACCCAACAGGTGCCGTCGGTCCACAGTTAAGGACACAAAGTGTGTTCTTCCCTGAAATAAATCCATTTTATGCAAATCTTTGGGCATGGATCTGAGCATACGGCGTGTAACTGTGCAGAGGGATGGTGCAGCAGGAAGACTTCACTTCCAAAGATGAGTTATTAATTCTCCGTCACAGAAATTTAGTCTCATCCTGTCGGGCCTGTAAAAATATTTACCAAGAATCTTTTATAATATCAGATTCAGCACCAGAAAGCTCCCACCTCATTTTAAATGTCAATTAAAAATGTATTTATCAAGTTGAAGTGCTTTAGAAATAAGCAGTAAACAAACCAAATGAAGTGAAACAACTTGCCTTTAAAACTCGCCATCTCGTATCTGGAAGAAGCAGAAAGATTCAGGAGTGTGTCCTCAGAGAAAACCTCCTCCTGTTTAAAAGAGTAAATGTGATGTGGATCACGTTTGATTTGCACGAAGATCCCGCATGTTCTTCACATTAAAAATGTTCCAAAATGTCTGCAAAATGATCCCCTTCCACTAAAGAAAACACAAAATTCTTCATAGTTATTATTCAAATAAGTGGAGACTGAAAAAGTTAAAATAAATATAAATGTGGTAGATTATTATTTAATGAAATATGACATTGTTTTTAATTTAACTGAGTTGCGAAATGATTAGCTGATGAGGGAGAGAATGCAGATTCATTTCTCTGGTTTTATACAGTTTCCTGTTGAACAACAAATCAAAAATGATATTTTCATCTAATTTTTATTTTGTTATTTTTTTAGTCAGTTTCAGCTGATTTCAGTTACAGGTGGGTAGGTGTAATGTTGGGGGGGGGGGGGGGGTGTACATGTGAAACACACGGGGAAGACTGCTGTGTTTTTGTCTGTACAGATGCAACATGAAAATCTGAGCGTTTGCAGCAAAGTCTGTCGTCCTGCTGTCAGGAATCAGCTGAAGCTTCTTATCTGAGCAACAAGTATGGTCGGCATGACAACAATGCGACCCTGAGGACGGTGACAGGCAAGTCTCCGCAGCATCTGCAGAAATCACATCAGCAAACCCTCACATGCAGCTCCAAAGCCCTAAAATCCCACATCTTATCTGTGTTTTTGGTGTTTTATTTGCTCGCTGACTGACCCAGGCGGCATGTTCGAACCTTCTACGGCCTGCAGGGAAACAGGAATTCCCTTCGTGTCAGGGTGCTTTGACCGGTTCTGTTCCTTCGTAGATGACGAGGGATTATTTAGTCTGCTGGCTCTCACATGATTTAAGGCTCAGCTGATGGTATAAGATCGGTTCTGTAGCATCTTCCAGATCCACCGTCCTGCAGGGTTTTAGGGCTCCTGGATAAAAAGTTGATCTTTTAGGTGGTTAAAGTCATCACTGCCGACGGTAAACCACTTACCAGGATAAATCTGGAAATATTCAGAATGAAAAAATGATTCATTCCTTTAGAATTCAAAAGGTTGAATTGGACCAGATTTGGGATAAAAGAAACAAGTTTGACTCAAGTTCAGTCAGACATTATTTGATATAAGAAGAATCAAAAGAGCGTCTCTTCCTTCATTTCACTGATGCATGGATGTATGTTTGTGTTTTTATGCACACAGGGTATGACATCATCTAAATGTTGGATAATTTTAAGAATGAATGAAGCAGAAAAAATTGTTCCCTTCAGCTCTGATCTGTTTGTTTTAGACACATTTAAGTAAAATCGGACATGCTGTTAGGAAATGAAGACAAATAAATCCTGTTTAAGAAACCAAAAGCCAATTATGGATTCCCATATTGATATTTTTCTATCACCATTTACTTATTTTATTCCATTTTGGTTATCAGCCTTTGTTTCCAAGCTACATGATATTCATGAAGGCAGGAAACAATTATTTCTTTATTTGATCTTTCACTTTTCTTTCTTTATTTATCATTAGAAGTCGACCGATATGATTACTTTCAGGGCTGATAACGATACTGATTATTAGTAGTCTGCAGCGAAAGACTAAAACCTGCAGGATGGAGGATCTGGAGGACCGGAGACGTTCCCGTGGCATTTTTTCTAATCCATAATAAATGTGACACCCGGGTCTAGGTATTTGCTGATACCTAGTACTGATCCGATACCCATGTTATTTCATGAAGAAGTCTATTATATTCATTATTCCAATACATTATAATACATATAATAATACATTGTTCAGTGGCCCAGCAAAGGTTAAACTATGAAACATTAACAGATGAAGAACTTTAATTACCGATAAACTCAAATCAAAGAGTTTCTGTTAAATAAATCTCAGAATCCAGGGAACGTTTTCCAGGACCGACAGGAGCTGCTCATCCAGGAAAACCAATTCCAAAACTTTGTGGCGTTTTGCTTTTCTTTTACTCATCTTTCAGTTTTTTTAGAAGCATTTCTATAAATGTTCTTTTGCTAGTGTTAGCCAGAAATAAGGATTAGAAGCGTAAAATAAGGAATAAATAGGATTCCTTGTGTTTGGTTCTACGGCTGTGCAGCTTTGCCGTTTATATAACAAAGTGCTGCTCATCATCCTGGGAGTCTACCGCCACTCTTCGGAGCAACCTAATTTCATTTTCAGCCTCAGTCTTGACTTTTTCTGCAGTTATTTCCTGATAGAAGTTGTTCATGTTGTTAGTAGTTTAGTTTTCAGTGAAAGTTGGGTTTGCAGAAACACTTCAGTCCTTCCCAGATGCGTCCCGCGGTCACAGATGATTAGAAGCCGCATTTGGACCCATTCTGGGCTTGTTTTGGTATTTATAGCTCAGTTATGACGGGGCGTAAACTACTCTATCACTTTCAGCGTCGTAGTAAGTTTTCACTTTTTTCTGGAAATGCTGAACTGTGAATCCCGGGCGAATCTCCTCTGGTCCACAGCAGGACGTGGACAAACGCTGCTAACAGTCCCACCGGCCCGGATCACGTAGGAGTGCGCTCCATGTTCCCCGTATGCATGTCAGTCATTTCCATTAATGTTTTATTCTCGGCTCCGATGCAGAGTCTCATGGGAGGAAATCTTTCCCTGCCTCCCGCCGTGACGGTCACAGCAGCGCCGACAGATGAAATCCGATTTAGAAACGTGTCTGGGCAGGAATCTAATTTAGTGACTCTTAATTGTGGTGGTGTCCCTGATGATGAGTCATTCTGCGTCCCGGCTCTTCTCTGAGCTCCCTCCAGCCAGTAAAAGTCACTCTGGTGTTTTCTCTTGCTCTGGCCTGTGCTCTCTTTATTTTCCTAACTTCCTCTGACATTTCGTTATGTGGTGCTTCCTTGATGAATCAGCCAAGGTTCAAACGTCCGGTGTGCTGATGTCCGGCAGCTGGCGAGTGATGCGGTGCTTAAAGCGAGACTCAGCCGTAAGGTGGAGTCGTTTTAAGCCTCTGGACGCTGCAGAAAAGTAAAATAAATTTCCCTGTGCTGTTAAAATGAGTCAGAAACCTGCAGGTCTGCAGAGTAATCCTTACTCTTCATTAAAGAAAGAAAAACCAGGCAGCCGCCACTGAAATCAGCTGAAACTGACAAGAGTTAGAATGAATAAACATTTTATTATGAAAACTATTATTGTTTTTTAATTGTGGTTCAATAAATATTTTTAACATACAACTAATAAAAACCCAGAGAAATGAATCTGGGCTCCGTCCCTCATCAGCTGATATGTAGATGAACAATCCTGTGAGGCATCGCTGTAATCAGCAGTTTTCTGGAACTCTCCATCAGACTCTACACCTGTCCACAGGTATTCAGGTCCCTGCTCAGCGGATACCTGCTCTCACCGAATTAATTTTTTTTCACAATTTTTTCAACTCAAATAAATAAAAAGAAGTCTAATATAGCAAATTTATTGTTATAACTTTTTCCAGTCTCCAGTTATTTGCCTTTTTTTAAATGAAATGTTTTGCAGAATCTTTTTTTTTATTAGTTATTTTTTAAGGATTCTGTGATTTTGCTATTTGTTGCTGTATTTTACTACTTTATAATGCTGTCTTTGCACCATCTGTAATGCTTAGCACTTGGAGTTGCTTTGAACAGGAAATGTGCCGTACAAATAAACTTGCCTTAAGGAGAGAAAGTTACGTAATGCTACTTTAATCCATAAGTCCGTCCCTGGCGTGAATGTTGTTATGATTTTCTGATATTTTGAAACTTGTGGTTGCGGGATGTAACCAGCAGACTGATAATTAGCTGCAGCTGCAGGCATAATGTTTCATGCTCTATCACAATGAATATTTCTGTCCACCTGAGCGAAGCATTCTGCCTCATGAATAGAGGAATATAATGACTTTTAAACAGAGCTCTCTGCTTATGCATACATTGATGGCCTCAGCAGAAGAAAATGAAAGAACAGGTCCTGCGCTTCATCTTCCTCCCTGTCTGCACACCTAGCTGAACATTAATGCATGCTAAGTAGCTTCCACCTGAGCTCCGTCTGACATCAACATACGTGGGACGCTTGGTTCAAAGGTGGAGCTGAGAGTCTGGGGCCATCAGGACCCATGTGGCCCTTTACACAAAGAATCACAAATTAAGTTGAATCAGCGCCCAAAGAATCATAAAGGAATCGAATCGGGAAAGACGCAGCCCTGTTGTCCACAGATCCTGGCTTTTGCCCCAGGTGTTGCTCGGAGGTGCTAAGGTAGCTAATCTGAACAGCTGCAGATCAAAAACCCGACGACTGGCTGATGAAGAGGTTTTCCAAAACATGTCTAAATATAAAGATGACAATTGGGACGACAGCTGGAAGCGTTATATTCCAGATTTACGTCCCAGTCGCAGACTTTTACTGCGACAGGCTTGCAGAAATCTGAGACTGATTTATTTTCCGCGTTCATACGGCGTGAAACACTCCTGCTGTGGAAATGATGCCGCGGGAGGATTTTAAAGCCGTAGGTGTGAATAAACTGTGGAAAGTAGGAGGAACTTAGACTCCCATGGAGCAGATGGAAGCTTTCCTCTGATTAGAGGGCAAGGCCAGTTTATTTCTACATCACATTTGAGTGCAGGACAATTCAAAGTGCTTTAGCACTCTGCTAGTGCTGGTGCACATAGTTCTGCAAGATACAAACCAAATTTCATATATCCATCATTTTTACCTGAATTACAATGCACCTTTTTTTTTTGTCAAGTGACCAAGAAGACAAACTTGTGACTTAAAATAGCTGCACTAAAATGATCAAAAATACTTTTCAATTTAAACTTTTCAGTTGTGAAAAATGTAACGATATACGTGAAAAAGTCTTGATATAATCGAACATGTTGATTGATTGTCCAGCCCTTCGTGCAGAAAACATTAAGAAATATCAAAAACAGCTTTAGAATTAGTGATCTAATAAACAATAGCATAAAATAAAAAAGAAAGGATAAAAAGCAAGAAATGAACATTTATTTTCAGTTGTTTTCATAAACCTTTTGTTTGTTTTGTCTGTTCATTTATCTGAAGACAGATTTGAGCGACATGTTGCTTCGGCTGCTTCATTTCTTCCATTTCATTTTACGGAATCAGGCCTTTGAAGCTGTTTTAGCTCTTTTAACATTTCTTTTCTAACTTCCATCCAACTTTTACACAATAGTGCATGTTTGGGTCCCATATTTAAAACAAACTTGTCTGTTTCCCACTGAGGCCGGCCGGGTGGCGGAGCCTGGTTGGGCCGGGAGTCAT
This sequence comes from Craterocephalus amniculus, assembly GCA_036024015.1. Lineage (NCBI taxonomy): Eukaryota > Metazoa > Chordata > Actinopteri > Atheriniformes > Atherinidae > Craterocephalus > Craterocephalus amniculus. Next base: position 2,289 of record JAVQJG010042872.1, on the reverse strand, counting down.
CGCCGCTGCATGAATCAGCGGCTCCGTCCCGAGCTGCAGCCTTTATTTCCCTCAGTGTGGACAGAGTTACGACCTTCTCCGGCAGGAACAACTTTCACTCCATTGAACAGCTGCTGTTTACCGTCTGATCACAGCAGCTGAGCATCCATCAGAGCAGTAATGAGTAAAACGGCCTCACTTCATCCCCGCTGTAACTAAACGATGCTCCGTAATTCTTCCATGAGCTGCAGCGCTGCATCTTTTGTGGGTTTGTGTCTAATAGACTCAGGGGATATTAAAGCTGTAAAACTACCGCTGAGAGCGGTTAAACGCCCCGTCGCAGACCAACTTTTAATACAGTTAACTAATTTGCTGCTATAAACTTTTACATTCTCACGCTGTCTGTTTATTAAGAAGTGGAGGTTTGCTTTAAAACGGAGAGAAGTCGTTACATCTGCGACGCAGAGAAAGCTTTAATGTCCTTGTAAACAGTGGGAAGCTGCGTGCTGATTGGTTCGTCTCTGATTAAGCCTGCAGACAGATGACTAGTTAAAAACAGCTGTCATGTGATCCCAACAGCTGCCGCGTCGCTGGTGCTGGGAGGACTGGGAGCGGTCGTGGCAGCTCATGTTTCTGGAAGCGGATTCTGTTTCAGCCTGAACAGCCGGCATTTGTCTGCAGACTACACACACTGTTTCACTTCCACTAGAAATAACAGCCTTTACTTACCTGCTGTGGTGGAGGAAAGCTGAGGATGGATGCATGGACCTACTTTTGTCTGTAGCTGTATGAATTATGCATTGTTATATTGTTATATCACTGCAGCAATGACCCTGGTTACATCAGAAACACAATTATTACAGTCCCTTTATTTGAGTGTTTTGATCAAACTGCTTGATTCTGTCAGCAGCGACACAATTTCACATCATTCTGAGCGTCAGCAGCTGTTTGCATGAAGGCATGTTTTCAGTTTGAGGAGAAAGCAAGACATGTTTGGCAGATTAAAGCAAGACATGTTGGGGCCATTAAAGGGTAATTCTGCTGTAAAGTGACTCAGCATCTTGGATAAAAGTTGGGATTTCGCTGTTAGACAACCATAACTCCAGGAATCTACCAACTAAAGATTCCTGGAGTTATGGTTTTAGTAGGCGAACGATTCGATTCCACTCCGGTACATGTCGAAGTGTCCTTGGGTAAGACACTGAACCCTACTTTGCCTCCCGATGTGCCTACTGGTTACTTCCGTTGCACCCAGTATGTATCAATATAGGTGCTGTGTGAATGGGTATGAATGAGATATGTAATGTAAAGCGCTTGGAGTGGTCTGTGACTAGAAAAATAGCTATACAAGTGCAGTCCATTTACCATTTAAATATCACTGTGCCAACAAAACAAGGCAGAAAGATATTTTCAAGCCTTTGAGCCTGACCTAAGAATCCAACCTTTTAAAGACTTAATCTAGCTTTTTAACAAAATGTGAAAAAATAAAAAATTGTGAAGCGTATCTATCATTTTTTAAACAGTGAAATGTGTGAAAATGATGGCGGTGTAGCTTTGTGGTGTGCGTATTGGATTTTATACAACAGAATTTTGAGCCAAATTTTCCCACAGACTGAAGCAAAAGGTCTCTGGCTGTGCAAATGACTGGGAATGCTTCTGCACATTCCTGTGTCTCCTTTTTTTTAGTTATTCCACCAGACTTTGGCACAGTATAAGGACCACACAGAGAAAAAAGTAACGCGATACAGTTATCTAACTGCAAATTCCAATAAATTGTAATCTACCGCATTTTGATGTCCTATTACGTAATCAGATTAGCGTTAGTCATGTTGCCTATCATTAATTACTTCTAACTACTTTAATCAATTGGTCAGAGCTCACTAGCGTCTTTTATGCAGCCGTGTTTGAAGCCAACGTGAATACATGCTTATTTTGTCGAAACAGTGGGTTTATTTAACTCAAAACAGCTTCTCAGTCACGGTGGTACACATATCTTATGAACTCATAAGCATGCAGTTGCCTTTTCTCCGCTGAGACTTGATCTTTTTGAATGAAAATCGAAACAAACATGACTTTGAACATAACTTTAGAAAAAAATATGACATAGAAACTTACTGCCCTGGTGCCTGATGGGAAGTCCGCCTCGTCCACTTCCTCATCAGAACTTTTCCAAACCAATAATAAGATTGAATTTTTTGACTAAGTCCGTTACTCATGTGATGGCAGGGCAGAAGCACTGGTTGAATGATTTACAAAGTTAAAAAGAGACTGACTCTATGTTCATAGAAGGTGAAAAACAAGTAAAAGTTA
>JAVQJG010042861.1:0-26400 GCA_036024015.1 Craterocephalus amniculus | reverse complement strand
TATCCAACCACACTGAGAAGAAATTATCTGATTTGCAACCACCAGAAAACTAGCATTGCCTAATTTTGATCTGATACTTTTGGTCATCATTCCGTATCAATACTACTGAACAGGGTTTCTTTATGGGATGGGGGTCATGAAGATTTTTTTTACATTATAATTATTATTATTTTTTTCATATTTATTTTGCTCTGCTTTGTTTTTTTCTCTTTGTTCCTGCCAGCACTGACTACCGCTAGTCAGTGCAACTCCTGGTGTGGACGGATCCTTCAAGGTATTGTTTCCTCGCAGCGGTGTCGAGCCATTTGTCTTTTTTTAATTCTGTTGCTCAAATGATTATTTTTATCATCTCAGTTAAAGAGACAGAAACTAGAAGGCAGTTTTAATTCTATGAAAAGAGGAGTGGCATCATGTGTTTGTGTTGTTTGTATGTGTGTATGATGATAAACGTGTGAAAGAATCTTTGATATTTTTAAACTAAATATTTGTTTTTAAGTTGTAAAGCACTTTCTGATGCATCATAATGTATGAAAAGGGCTATAAAAATAAGGTTTGATTTACTACTTCTGTTAATACAAAATTGAATTGAGGGAAAATGAATTACTGTAAATCTCCAATAGGCCTGATTTTTTTCTATTGTGCTATTTCCAATTCCATTTATCGGTTAAATTTAATGACAACTGTCATTTCCTAAAAACTAACATGTTTATGTATTCCTTGCATGTAATCGGTGATGACAGGAAACTGGTAAAAAGCAGTATGCTGTCACTGAGACTGAGCAAACATCAGTCACCCTGCTTTTAAATTGCACTGTCTTCCTCTAGTTTCCTCCATCTGCATGTGTTAAATGGAAGATGGGAATGTAGTCATGCAGTGCTGCCCTCCATAGACACTCGCACAAGTTTAGATCAGTCCATGTTTTCTTCACTGTCCCACTGAAGTCACAGCCAATTTAAAGGTGAGAATATCCGTTTAACAGGAACTTGACACTGATGAATAAAAACAACTGTAAAGCGCTAATTCAATGCCAGAACGTTTTATCACCTTGCCTTGAAAAGATTGTTTGAGATTCAGGGCAAGTGGTTCTGACAGGACGGCAATCAGTTTGGAGGCTGTCAGCAAGATGCATGTTCACATTTTAACCCCGTCCACCTCCATCACTCGTGTCTGCACTTACAGGCAGTGACCCAAACTGCCCTAAATGTGTAACGCATACACACACATTTTGCCATGAAGAGGCATCTTTGCAAATTGATTTTATGCAGCAGCTCTGCTTCTTCTCCTTCATGTCTTTATTTGGTCTCTTCTCAGCTTATTCTCTCTCTCATTTTTCACCATCGCAAGCTTTCTTAGAACTCTTTTTTTTCTCCTTAGTGGAGAAGGAAGACTGATCTAAAGAAATACTCTTGAACTTGAAACAAACAAAGCATTGCAAGCTGAATTAGTGCGGAATTTAACCGAAATATGAAAATGGTAGCAGGAACATGTTTAGATGTAATAAGTTCAAAAACCCCATAATAATTTAGCAGAAATCTCATATCTTGACAGCTCTATTTTCAGGACTTAATTAGTTTCCTGTTGCTGATTCACAACCATCATAACGACTCAGATGATGCAGATTTGAAGGCTTCATCAATCCTCTGATTCCTCAAACCTTGTTCCAACAATTAGCAGCTGCAGATGCTGTGAACCAAACATGTCTGAGCAAACATTATCTTTACATAAACCTACACTTTTACATAAATAAGCGAGTATCTCATGCAGGTGACCCCTGCTGGGGAAACAGGTGGCCTGTAATTAACAGTCAGCCTTTAACATGAGTCGGCTTCAGACAGACACACGAGTGTGTAGAACACATGACCGCTGTGAGTAATTATACAGTCTTTCTTTTCCACTTTAAATGGAGAATGTATTCGCTCCAGCTGTCCCCAATGCCTGCACATATGTGATTTATGTGATTTCCCCTGAACATATTGTCCTATCCTGTGAGCCCTCATATTCAATTGTTTTGATGGATCTTCTAAAACAACATATTTTCCAATAAGAAAATATGCCCCTTATTATATTCCATTCCTACAGGGTTCGCTATATTGGTCTCTTTTTTTTTGTTTTGTTTTCTTCTCAACAAGTATCTTTGGAGAGCGCTGCTGTGTCATTTCCATAGGGTTCATTTTTATATAGTGGTTTATTTTATTTGTCACTGCTTTCGAAGATCACAATTTCAGTTTGGAGAGTCTCCCAGAGCATCGGGCTTATTTTTAACAAGCCGCATACTTTTTTTTGGATTAAAGATTTATCGCTTGCACCTCGAAAATATCCATCATAGCGAGGAGCTGCAAACTGGCGACGTCACAAAGAGAGTCAGAGAATGAACAAAGCCCAATTTCTTGTATGGTGGTGCCAGGATGGCAGGATATAGATAAAGTCAAATAAAAAGAATCCCTTGGTTCAGCATCATACCGCCTTTACAGGTTCTTAGAGCTGACAGACGTCTCTGGACTGCTTCCTCATAGCCAAATTAGCTTTATTTGAAAACTACTGATTATCATGGGTGTGAGCGATGGTGTTTCCCACAGCAGGATAACACATGCCACAAAGCACTCATTGTCTCAGCCTAGTACATCACAATAAATTCAGATTCCCTCATTAACCCATGTCAGATCTAATGTAAGCAGATAGAGGGAGGTTTGGATCATTTTAGGGCTGGGACAATATGTTTCCCTTCTGATTCAATCCTTTTACCGTTTTCTGCTGATTCAATTTTAAATTGTGATTCTTTTTGGACTTTTGGGATTTTTAGTTTGCTTTTCAACACCGTACCATGTGAACAAGCTGAATTATGATGATGTCTGCAGACCATCAGGAGACAGATTTCCCCTAAAAAATGCACATTATAAGATTATTCAGCAGCAATATACCTGATACAGCTGAAATTTAAATTGGGGAGGTGATCCTTTTGTTTGGCGCAACACAGCAGCTACAGCAGCTAGACCTCTGTTTAATAGTGGACAAGGCAAGTTAAAAAAATATTTTAAAATTTTTTATTTTTTCTCCCACTTATAGAAAACTACGTCCTATATATTTGCACAAGCTGGACTATTGCAGAGTCATACCACCATGCTCCTCCCAGCAGCACAACCGTGAGTTTCAGTGAGGTTAGTAACTTTAAATCACACCAAAAAATTCACTCTAAATAAAATAAAAAGGCAAAACATTTATAAGACTACATGCTGCTTTAATTCAGCTGTAATTCCTAGAATGTGCAAGAAAACAGAAGCATATGTAATTTCCCAGAATGTCAGTTTAAAAGGATGCTATAGTGTTTAATACGGGGGTACAAGTGCTGTGGAGCTGAGAAACGTAAATTAGCTCTTCCAGTGGGATGTATTTCTTATAAAATGTCATAAATCTGAAAAAATGCCAACAGGAAGCTTTTAGAAATAACCTGCAGGTAGCAGTTCCATGTATTAACGTCATCCTTGACGCCCGATAAATTTTTTTTGTCATTTGTTCCCATTAAAGGTTGTCATAGTTGTTCATCTCTTATATAAGTAAAGCAACACAATGTAAGTTTCCATACTTAAAACTCAGTGCTTCTGACTCATTTCATGGCGCTCTGACATTCATTTTGCACACTGCAGGATCCCGGGATTGAGAGACCACTTAACAACTTTGTGTTCCAGCCTGGGAATTCACATGACAGCAGGTGCAACAGGTTAGCAACACTGTGGCTATTTTGGATTAGCTGATGACTGATTAAGCAAAGAAATGCTAGAGGAAATGATCATAGAATGCGAGGGGGGGCAGAGTGAGCAAGAGATAAGGCATGAGTCAGTAGGGGACTGGCCTTCACTGGCTTGAGACAGATGCTAAATTAGCCTTTATGAGGGGGCGCCAAAGTTCTGTATAGCAGCTTTGAACAGTTGTGTAATCAGAAAATGCTCCAGATTCTGCTTCGTCCCACCTGCAGCTTTCAGGAAGATGATTCAGGCCAGGAGTCAAAAGTTTTTTTTCCACAACTCTAACATTTCACCTGCTGCAGCAGCCACAGTAGCACAAACAGATTTATCTGACAGGCTGCACTTTTTACCCTCAGTGCTGCTTTGAAGGAAACTTCTAGCTACACTAATAACCCTCTTTTTGTATTTATGGTGGCATTTTCCACACTACTAACCTGCATATGTGACCATTAAAAAGATGTACACAATAATACCTCATGTGCACTTGATGAAGGCTCCTCGGGAAGTCCGCCGCAGCATAAACAGGAGGTTATAGTATGTGCAGTGAGTATTTAGTTCCAGCAGTTTACCACCGCATCGCTCCCCATTCATCTCTCCTGCCCTGAAGAGCGGTCACTTCTGCAGAACTTTTAACATCCCTCCCCACAGCTGCAGTGCTGTGAACGTCTCGCTGGCTTCAGTCCAGTTTTCCCACGTTCCTGCCAACTTATCGGACTCGTTAAAGTCCCCAAGTCTCCACTTTAACAGCACACCTGCCAATGCATCAGGTCTCAGCTGGGTTCACATCCTCAGCATCAAATGTCACATTTTATTTACAAAAGGACACACTAATTTTTTTAAGGCCAGTCAGCTTCACTTAATAAAAAGTAATGAGTTAATAGTAGCTAATAAAGTATTCTAAAATCATTACACGTTTTTTAAAATTACTCTCAGTTTGACATTGAACTGGCTAAGTTCCCATTATTTGATTATGCTATTATCAGTGTGCTGACAGCTTGGGGTTGAACTAACACAAACTGTAAAGTTAACCTTGATTATCTTGATGATCTGGGGGGTTTTTTTGTTTGTTTTTTTTTTACAGAAAAGACAACCTTACATAAATCAGTGATCTGATTTTACATTACAAAGAAGCAGAACAAGTCCTTATTCAGCATTTCCACACTACAAACTAGAAAACCTGTACTTCTTTCCTCTCTGAGATGCAACAAGAATGGCATCATGAGTGGACTTAAAAATGTAGTGATGCAAGAACTCTGCTTTTTTTTAAATTATCATAAAAATCAGCATGTCAGCTAGAAATATTTCAAATAGCAACACTTTAGTAGGTTATTATGATAATCATCAACATTTGATAAAGTACAGTTTTCCTGGTTTCAGTCTTAGGTCTGAACTATGACTTGGGTCATTCATTATTTGAACTAAATTATTCAGGTGTAGCTATGGTTGCGTGCTTCTGGTCACTGCCCTGCAGGAAGATTTACCTCTGCCCCAGTCCCAAGTCTTTTCCAGCTTTAAGTACGTTTTATCTTTTTTATCCATTCTGACAGCCCTGCAGCTTCTGTGTCCCTGCTGTAGGAAAGCATCCACACCGTGATGCTGTCACCGCCATGTCTCACGGTGGACATGGTGTGTTAAAGATGAGCTGCAATGTTAGTCTTCTGCCCTGGATGCCGTTTTCCATTCAGGATGAAGAGATCAACCTTCTCATCTGACCAGAGCACCTCATTCTGTCTCTGCTAGGTGCTAATGCTGAAAATAGAACAGCTTCCTGTCAACAATGGCTGTCTTCTTACCAATTTTCCATGAAGGGCACATTGTGGAGTTCATGGCAAATAGTTGCCCTGTAGACAGTGTCCAGTGTTACCATGGGTACTCAGGCTGCTTTTCTGATTAGCGCACAGTTTGTCTGCTCAGTCAGTTTAGGTGGACGGCCATGTCCTGGTTGGTTTGCTGATGTGTCAAACTCTCCATTTTCTGATGTTTTCAGCTTGTAACATGACAAAATGCTGAAAATCTCAAGTGGTATCATTACCAACTTTATTCGGTATAGTAAAAGCAAATAAAACATGAAAAGAATTTACAGTAATCAAATAAAGAATACCGAAAGGGGTGTAGGCGGGAGCAAAGCTTATATATGCCTACCCAGTACAAACATGTAAGAATAGAATTATTAAAAGTAAACAAAAGTTTAAATTAATGAAAATCTTCCAGCAGTATGTCCACAAATTGTGGTAATACAATTGTATGTTTCATTTATTACAAAACTTCATTATTTTGTCCTTTTTACACATTCTTTTGAACAGTTTTAATGTAGAACGAATATAACTTGGGCCTTTCACTTTGGGCAAACATTAGCAGAATTATATGTTGCACCAAAATAATGCTACAGTGTGTTTCGGTCTTTATTTAAATAAGTAAACTTGTTGAATCTTATTTCAACAGATAAGGTGGAGGAAAACTTATTAAAAATGTATTAAATATATTTTTATTATCTTTTAAAGGGATTAAATATAGTTTAATTAAACACTTAAAAAATAGTTTTAAATACTACAACTATATTTCTGCTCAATGTTTCTTGTCAGAAAATAACATTACCTTAAATGTGCTCATTACCATTTAATGAATCTGTCATCTTTGATTGTTGACCTTTTAAATACAAACGATCATGAGTTGAATTTTTCCATCAGTCCAGCTGGCAGAACCAAAAACACGAGAGGTTTAATTAACAAGATGGCCGACTCCGTGAAGAGAGAGATGCTGCTTCTTCCTGACGAACATGTAGAACTAACAAGCTTTGCATCTGAAGTTTCTCAAAAACTGCTTTCATTTATTTGCTGCAGAGGAAAGATGCTCTGAGTACACTGCATCTTTTCTTTAATGATCTCAAGTTCACACGCGCATTCACACACACACATGCGCCGCTCCTCTTAATCTTATGTCTGCTGAAGTGGTCTTTAATGAGGTGTGAACAGAGGACCACAACCCTCTCCCTCCCTCCCTCCCTCCCCTCCTCTCCCACTATTTCATCTTACCCCTCCGTCTCAGCCCCGAGAGCGCCTGGAACAGACAGACGGCTACAAAGACAAACAGCAGAGCGACACGTCGGCGGGCGGAGGGAGAAAAAGGTGATGGTGGAGTTAATGGGAAAGAACAAGGTTTCTTTTTTCCTGTTTCATTACTCCATCCCTCCATCCATCATCATGTGATCACAGCCAGAGCAGATCACAGGGCCTGCGAGGGACACTTTAAAGATTTCCTCTCGGGCGTCTGCAGGCTTTTGCAGCGTTTGTGTGTAGGAATGCGATCGTGTGCTAATGCACGTGTGTTTATGTGTGCGGGAAAGCAGGTCAGGGTGGGTGCGTTTCTTCCGCCCCCCCTTTGGCAAAAATCCCACTCCCACTCATAATAACCCACCACAGAAATCTGGTTTTGTTGTGGATGAGCAGCCAGCTTCACTAATGTATCTCAGATTCACTTGTCTGCGTGTGAGTGTGTGTTTGCGTTTGTGTGCCTTCCAGCTCGCTGAGATCCCACCGACTCACCACGTATCAGCGGCTTGCCCTTCATTTGGATGAAGGGCAGCGTTTTATTAGAGTTAAACAGGCTTCTCTGACTTTGGTACCTTTATGGTGTCAAAAATGAAACGCCGCTTGCCAAAAAAACCCACCTTGTGTTCTCTGAGCTTGTTAAAAGATGCACCGTAGCTTTTATAACCTCCCAGGGTGGGGATTTCATCTTCGCTTCACTCAGTGTAACGTGCTTATCATAACTAGCTTTTTCTTTTTTTTTTTAAAAACTCCTTACATAAGCATCAACAACCAATAGCAGCATGAGTGAGGAGGAAATATTTTCACTGAAACATAGCAGTCATAAGTCTGATCACCAGCATAACTATAGAGAGTGACGATACACTGGTTTGATTCACTTCCTACAGCAGAGTGTGTGTTTCCTCCTGATATTTTGTCTGATTGCTCGGTTACGTGAAACACGTTTTGGTGTATGTATGTTAGTTACGTCTGTTTATTTGGATCCTAAAGAGCAGAAAAGTTTCTGCCAGGTTCTTATGCACACTGGACTGTGCAGGTGCCTTCAGGTCATCACTCTTCCAGGATTGGTGACTTACTACTCCTACACTGACCTGATTGGACAGTTCTGTGACATTCCTGCTATGTGATCACCTGGCCACCAATAATCTTGGCAGCTGTGTCAGATTGGTACACAGTTTGTCATCTTGCTGTAGAGTTACAGAACTTGGTCTTTTTCTTTGGTTGGGTTCATCTACTGGTTTATTGGCTATTTCTCTTGTCACAGGAGGTTTTGACTTGGTTTTGTTTGGCTTTTTTTGTTCTGAGATTGTGTTCAATGTACATATATTGGGTTTTGTTGTGTACTTATCTTTTTTGTATCACAGTCTCTGTTTGTGTTACCACCCCTTAATCCCCTGGACTATATAGGGCTTATAACACACTATGACATTTTAAATGGATAAAATTGTCCAATTTCTCACCAACTAGTCCGGCTCAAGATGGGACATGTGCATTTTGTGGTCAGAAAACTGAAAAGGGTGGCAGATTGTTCTAATATTACCGATCTGACCCACAACTGTTGATCTGTTAAAAGAATTGTCCCTCATGCTTGCCGTCCTACGGAGAGTTTAGAGAGACCAAGAAAACTACCATGCATGCCATGTTCTCTGTTTTAATTCAAGAGGGCATCATTCCATGATGAAGTAATGTTATTACGTAGGTGCACCATGTATCATGCCTGGCTTATACCTTTTCAATCAGGCTGGTTGTGGAAATGCAACAGAAATCATGGTTTTCTGCACTAAACTTCCCCTTGCCAAGCCAGACTCCTTGATGGAAGCCTGGCCCTCATTTTGGTTCTTGCCAATCTTCTGTCATGGCCACACATCCCAGCATGCAGAATATTGAATGTCCTTCTCTCTACATGACTTCATGAGTCATGGTTTCTAAGCCAACACCGAGAATTAGGTTCATCATAGCCAAAACATCTTGACTGGGTCTGGTTTAGTTAACCCTAACAATGGGAATCTTGTGGCACTGGGGATCAGCTCAGCACATCCCCCCAGCTTTTCTATCTGCAGGGATGTTCCTGCACATGCATTTTACATTAGATGATCCATTCTAATCATATTTCCTGCAGGCTTAAATCAAAGCATGTTATCATGTGTAGCACAAAGACCAATGAGACAAAAGAAAACATAACCCGTGGATTAGAACATGTGGAAACCGTAACCTTTTATCAGGTATCATCTAAACCAAATCATGTTACTCCTACGGTATCTCTGGCTATCTAGCTTCTGACTGTGACTCCTGGTTTGTTTCGTGGTAATTTGAAGCTCTTTGCCTTCTTTACCTTTTTATTTGTCCTCACATGCTTCTGTGGCCAAATCATCCCCGCAAAACAGGCATGATGACGCAACAGGCCACACGTATACGGAATAATAGCAGAAATTAAACATTAAGTGTCAATAAGACATGTTGAGATTTTCCCATTTATAACTGCATTATTTTTATGTGTACGGATACATAGCTTTTATGTAGATTTGCTTGCACAGACTTTTGCAAACATTGTTGAAGAGGTGGACTGAAGTAAACTACAACTGGATCTGCACTGAGCTTCACTGATAATATCTTGCATTTCTTTGCTGAATCACCCTCAGTGTGCTTTAAAAATGGCCATTCTGTTAATATCTTCTTGCTATCATGTGGCTTGCTGCATAAAGCGACACTCAGCAGCAGCATCACACTCTGTCCGGTTGATAAAAAGTTGTGAACTGCTGTTCCACAGCCTCGGGATGCAGGAAATGTGCAGAATAAATGTCACCGTGTCATCAGACGAGTCAGGAATGTGGAGTTTTAAAGGTTGGGGAGTCACATAGTGCTTCCGGCTTTTAATGTGTGCAATTGTGCTAATAAATCACAACTACTGTGGATCCCTTTTTGTGTTATTAGGGGTTGTGTTGGCACATTTTCCTTCACTTGTTTTAACAGTCTGGTAACCAGTAACCTGACTACAGCTACAGTCATGCTTTCCTGCTTCCAGGTGCTGCTGGACTTGCTTGGCCTTTCAAACCTGCTGCAGCTTACATGTAACAGAAAAAACTGCCTCAAATATCCTTTAGACAGGGAATTGCTTGAATCTCTTTTTGTGGATTTGAGAGACGTTATTATAGATTTAATGTCTTTCCTCCCCTTTTATTGTACAAGATATAACTTTCATATTCATTTTAGCAGCGTGTTCACTGAGCTCCATGTTTGATGTTTATATCCCCGGCTGGGTTTTCTGTTCATGTTCCTCTAAATGTGTCCTTGTGCACCATTTCTAATCTTCAAATGCAGGATACAAACCATCAGAGCGAGAAACTTGTCTTTCATGTTATAATTATACTAAATATTTTAAGTATATTTCCTTTCTTTTTTTAAAAATCTGCTAAAATATTCCAACCACTAGAGAAGTATAATTATCTATATTCCTGTATTCTTGTGAATTTGTAATTATTGAGCTTGTCTTCCTGCTTTTAGTTTCCTGATTGTTTCAATCAAATTTTTATTTTAAGGTTATCTGTCAGCTGATCTGACATCAGACTGACTCCGCTTTGCACAAATGAATGGACACTTATGAGGAGCACGCCATTTTAAAATGAAAATACATCAAAAATCCTTTGAAGAAATAAAAGTTAACCCAAACAAAGCTCCATGTAGCGCTGGAAATATGAGAGTTTGAAAGTTTTATTGACTTCTAGCATTTTATTGTTGTTTTTTTAAAGATTGTTTAAAAATGTATTATTTTTCCTCCACAATTGCAGCCCTTGCTATCTTCCAGAGATAACAGAGAATCTCTCAAAAGAAAGCAAGTTTCTTATCAAGTTTTTCCTTCTTTCTTTGCAGCATCACAGAAGCAGAAGTTATTTAGATGTCTGAACTGACAGAAATTTCGGTTGATTTCAGACGAATGGAGATATTTTTTCCAAGAGCTGGAGATAAAGTGTGGGAGGAGGAGGAGTGGATAAAGGTTAACGGTTATTTAAGCAACAGTCTTTACCCAATCAGAAACTCATTTACACTCTGTTCCAAATGTGTGCGCTTGTGTTTAGGGCAGAAATGGGGGCACAAAAAAAAGAAAAGGTACCTGAGCTCATCATAGTCTTCGGGATCACCTTAACAACTCTCTCACCCATCAAACTTGGGAGTCTAGATTTCATTTGAGGAGATCAGAATTTCCTCCCAAACTGTTTGGAGGTATACTTCCCCTCCCACCCCACGCCCTCATAGTTTTCCTCTCAAGGATGCTGGACAGGTTCTACATTGGGTTGAGGTCAGGGGATGGAGATGGCCTCACCATGAGTTCTCTCCCTTTACTGCAGCCAAAGATTGAATGAAATATTTTCAGCATGGGATGGTGCATTGGCTTTGCTGCAGACTGCACCATTCTTCCTTTTGTACCGTAGTGAGATATAGAGACTGCACTATTTCCCCCTGAGGGACCCTAAAGGGTCTTCCCAGCTCACTTCTCATTATCTCTGCCCTAAACATCACTCCACCAGCAGCCTGCTGACATGACAGCCTTGTTGGGAAATGATGTCCATCCACCTGAACCATCGCCATTCATCAATGATAAAACTGTCTGAAAATTAGTCGTCAAGCATTTCTGGGCCCATTGCAAACATTGTGAGCATTGGTTGTGTTTTCACCATTGCAGCCGGCTGACTTCCATGCTCTCATTTGCAGAAACATCCTTCTTTTCCCCCATGCTGCATGGAAAATGGGACTTGTTTAATAATGGAACAACTACCTTGTGTAGTTACCTTTCATTAAGCTCACCTGGAAACTAATTGCTTTCTGAATTAGTAATTAGAAAACTCATTTGTTCTAGATCGTAATCAGTGATCTGAAGGAGGAGAAACAACACAAGCTAGAAAAACTAGAACCCAAATTCCTCCATGCAGAATCATTTTGAGCACAGTGTAGATGAATTTTCCTCAACTTGGTGCATGTTGGCTTGTGCAAAGTTTGCTTATATTAATGAAGTTTATTATATATTAAACTGCTTGATACCGTACCTAAGTACCTCTTGAAAATCAAGAAAATTATGTGAAACCTGTGTTCAAATATTGTTATATTGGCAATCTTGTCAGCAGCATCAAACCTAGCAGGGGAAAATGTTGGCGCCTAATAAGGCAGTAATTTGCCCCACAATTGACATTTGCATAAATATTTCCATGAGGACTTCCTGATTCCTGAACAGCTCCAGAAATGTCTTTAATTTGCAATTGATAGAAATGCATGAAAACATTAATGTTGCTGCTGTTTTAATTTGCACCGCAACAGCATTAATTTATAGGATCCAGTTGCATGTATGTTCAAAACAACTCTTCTCAACACAGCTCTTCTTCTTTCCTTCTGGTTCAACTCGGCAATCACAGTTGCAGTCAAATCGCAACTCATTTGTACTAAAACTAGCCTCATCCCTTTGAGTATTCCCAAGCATGTCGGGATAGAAAACCTCTCTGATGCCACTTTGAAGACTAGAACCAATTAGGGAGTCTTTATAATGAGGAGCCTCTAAGTGCACATCTTTGTTACTTAGCAGCTGCCTAATTGGAGTTGGTGTACTTGGAATGGAGCTGGGACAAAAGATGTTTTAATGCGACTGTGATCCATTTTTAAATGCTGTATTATGATGATTATTATTGTTGTTATTATGCATCTCTCAGCAGATTCTAATCATGGTTTGCCCGCTGAGGCTTTTTACCTCGCGGTGCAATGCAGATTCACAGCGACTCTATGTGAAACATAGTATGGCGGTGCGAGTCAGAGCCACTTCATCAACGCTTACATGAAGAGCAAACAGCATTACTTCAGAAGCAGCTGCTGCTGCTTTGGATGTGCATTGATGTTTTAGAACTTTGAATGTGTAATTCGGAGTTGTAACCAATCCCTGTTTTTACTCCGTCCACTCTTTAAATTTTGTATTTCTGAGCTTTTTTCCCCCCTTTTTAATGCAGGTTTTAATGTGCACTTGAATGAATAAATCATACTCTGGCAGTCCCCCTGGGAAGAAGGATGGTGAATTTAATGTTGTTTCTCTTTGTGTTTGTCTTTTTACAGCTCCCCTGACAGACAAGCCGCCAAAAATCCTTTTCCCCTCAGAGAGCCAAGTGAGCATCATAGAAATGGCAATAGGTAAGGATGTGTGTTTATTCCCCTGCCTGGCCGTGGCGCATGCTGTGTTTTCTTATCAGCCTGTTCGTCACGTGGCTCTTTCTAAATTCATCAATCAGAGCCAATTTTTCAAAAGTAGGTCCTGCTCTACTTAAGTTGAAGCTTTGTTTTGTTGTTTTGTCTTTTTCCTTGCTATACATATGCTGCAGTGACAATTATTTGAGTCGGAATTAGAATATTCTGGATTGAAGGGTTTTGTTTTGTGGTTTTGGGAGCATGCTCAGGGAACCCAGCTTCCTGCAAACCATGTGGCTAATGGATGATAGCAGAGACAGATCTGTTTATTGCTCAGAAATTGGCTCCGTATTTACTCGCCTGCTGTAATTTCAGGATAATCTGCAGCCTTTTCATCACTGCGGCAGCACAGGCTTGTCACTCATGCTGCTGTTTCTCCTTGAAAAACAAATACAGTGCTGTTTTCGTCCAAGAATCAGTTCAACCAGATTTATTTTTCCCTCTTCCCATCATTCATTTATCAGTAAATATAAATATAAGACTTTGGGTTCAGGGTAAAAATGAAGTGGTCCTCAGTGCAAGGCTTTCAATTCTTTCCCTTGCCCTTTTTGTGGATGAAGCTCGAGTATCAATGAGGAGGCGCAGAAGAAAAACGGCATGAGTCATTTCTCTCATCTGTGTATGAAAAGCAAAAGGATTCGGTTCATATTACAGCCATCTCTGCACCTTTTCCTTCGTGTTTTCCTCTGGAAGTCTCTCCACTGTATTTACACACATCATATGCCTTGATTTTGTTGTGCATCATTGTGCTGATCATGTCTTCTCAGCTGTTACGAACCAGCGTGCAGTCTCTTCACATAATCTGCGAGTTTATATTTCAAGTGATTCCCCACGATCCTGCCTCAGAGCTGAACTTGGGCTTTTTCCTCAGCAGCTCTCGATCTACGGAGGAAAATTCCAGCTTATACGACAGACATGCAGCTGTTGGTGGAAGAGAAAATGGGTCATGATGGAGGCTCCCTTTGAAGTCAATTTGTCATGGGCAATGAGCACAACTGGCTCGCCTAGGTAAAAGGTGGCAATCAGGAAAAATAGGTGCAAATCGTTGTAGCTTTAAACTGATGGCGGATAAAAGCCTCTCTGGCTGTTTTCATCTGATTAAGTTTTCATAGCGGATGATGGGGCATTTTTTAACTCCATTAACTGATAGCTGCGAGAACAGGCAATAATAGATAAAAAGATCTGTGCTGGTGTTTTCTTTTGGCTTGATTTTTGTCCATATTTTTTATTTGGTCTGATTTCCAGATGCTGACTAGATGAGAAAAATGTAAAATGATATACATCCATCCATAAATTAACTCACATCATGGATTTAACTAAGCAAATAGGCAAGAACCTCCCATTGGATAATGACTGCATGGATGGAAGTTATTTAACCCTAACCAATGCAGTGAGCCTGTGGACGTGAGAATGATTTGTTTCAGAAGGGTCAGATTATTAGCATCAAGCAAAGAAAACATCAAAAGAGATGCAGAAACTATTTAAACTAAAGCATTCTTAAACGAGAACATTATTTTTAAGTTAAACAGTGGAACCTAGGACTGTTTAATAGTGAAAGTAAGAGCTTTTTCACAAACTCAATGTGAAGGAAACTCAGGGAATTGGGAGAAAACAACTGTGTAGCCTTAAGAAAAGCACTTATCAGTGAGTCTAATTGGGAAAAACTGCTTAATTTTGCTGGAGAGCATGGAGATTGGACTCTGGAGCAATGGATGAAGATTATGTGATCTAACGAGGCCAGATTTAGCCTGTTCCAGAGTGATGGTGGCATCAGGGTAGGACGGGAGGCAGATGAAGTGCTCCCATCAGGCATAGTGCCTTCTGTACAAGCCTGTGGGGTCAGTCTATGATCTGGAGTTGCTGCAGTTGGTCAGGTTTAATTTAACGTTGTTTATCCAAAGAATGATAAGTCCATGCTCTTTTTTTGGCAGGATATCATCCTCATCCATCCCTCCATTAAAAGCGTAGAGGCAGGAACATTTTCAGCTATTAATAAGGCAGATGAGAGAAAGAAAAGAAAATGTGGAGAGACGCGTGTTGCAGCACTTCATCCTAATGTCCTAATGGACTTGGTTCCTCTCTCATAATTGATGAAATTAAAACGGCTGATTAGAAGATGCTGTGTAGCTTCTTAGAGGGGGACTGATCCCATAGGTCCGCCTGATTCTTTACTAACTGCTGCTTTTACACTCATAATGTCACTTTAAAGACTTTGACAACAGACTGATGAGTTTTTTACAGCCTAAACATTTTTTATTGACTTTTTCTTCTTTGATGGCCTGAGAGGAAACTTTTGGGATGCAATTCTGTGAAATCCTCCTCTGTGTTTTTTTTTCTTTCTCCTGCTGCGATTGACAAGTTTGATTTCTTATCAGGCTGTTTACGATGCAGAGCTCACCTGTCACTTGCAGCCTCCCTTGCCCACCTGTCCCGACATTTTATTTAGCCTTAGATTGAATTTACGGCGGCCTTGTTTGCGGTCTTCATTCTGGGAATATGCTGAAAGTTCCTGTGCGATTTTTGATTGGCTGTTTTAGCAGTCCCTGTCAGCTGCCTCCTCATCTCGAAGGACATTACACCTCATCCCTCGGCGCTCGACGCTGCAGCAAGTTTTGTGAAATTGGCAGAACAAGGCGACGGTGGTTGAGCTCTCTTTCTCAATTCTGTCTAAATTAGCTTTCAAGTTCACAAAAAGGAATGCTTAATTCAAGAAGCAACCCCTTCTTTTTGGATACCGTTGTGCATCATCGAGCTGTGATATTCATGCATCTCATGGGTTGTTTTGTTTCTGTGTAATTAAATTGATTGTTTAGTGTATTCATTTCCCCCCAATCCACTTTGTCTTTTACCTCCATTTATGATTCATTTTGTTTCACACTCTGATTTATTTGGGAGCCCTTGGAGACTGAGAGAGAATTTAGTTTTCGCTGAACAGCGGGCAGAAGCTCACCAGTAAATTTGGATGGATGGAAAGTGTCAAAGGTCAGGAATGAATTCCTGCTGCACCTGAAAACCAAGCGTTTTAAGAAAATTACTGATACCTTTGCATCTTCTATAATGCATGTGTACATTTTAGTCTTTTCACAGATTTTAGACTATTTTACATTAGTAACCAAACAAAAAAAACATGTAAAAACCATCCGAGTCTCCCTCCCACACAACTGCTTAAACCCATCCACAAAGCAATGTTGAAACTCCTCTGTTTACATTATCTTACATACGTCTGCCAAACAGAGCAATCTTTTTTTTAAAAAGTCCTTAAACAATGACATGGAATCTCATTGTAACGGGGGATCCAGCATTTTTCTCAGTTATTGAGACATTTTGGATCTTTCAGCCATAATTTTTCCATCAGAATAACAACCATCAAACAAATATGGAGGGGATGGAGTAGAGTTAATAACCAGAAGGGGGGGGGGACATCCAGCATAAATTGGAATTTCTACATTAATCCACAGGCATTAATCTACATCATTTTATTGAACACAATCATCCTAGACACTAGAGAGGCACTGATCCAATACCGATACCTGAAATTTTGATATCTGTGGATAAAAACGTGCTGATACCAAAACTGTTGATGTGAAAGTTGTTCTCATGGTTATTATTAATGTTGTGATTGTGTAAGGTTTCATTAGGTTCTAGCAACCCACACATTTAGTAAATACCCAAGAATTGATTTACTATACATGTCAGATTCTGTTACTACACACAGCTGCGATTATTCAGGGCCTCTCATGCTTTTCCATTCACTTCCATTCAACATGCACGTTCAGGATTTAATGCCACCAACGCAGCTTCATGATGCTAAGACTCTGGGCATGCTCCTGTCCACTGGTAGGGTGTAAATCTTGTTGCTTATTTTATTTTAAGCCAACACTCTTAGAAAATACTTCTGTGACCAAACTATGATATTCACATGCAGACCAGGAAGTTTCTGATGTAGACTCAACACAATTATTTCAGAGCACTACATGGTTATTCAAAGGGCCTTCTTTTAATTATAATCACCTCTCACAAAGCCTCAGGAAAATCCCTTTGTTCTACAGCTCTTTCCCTATTATAATCACCCCCGTCTGCACAGCTATTAAAGGTTGAGCTTCCTCATTTGTTTGGTTGGTGCACAATTACAGTATAGTCTGGAAACCAGTCTTCAGAAGGACTTACATTGTCTAATGAGACGAGCAGAGGACGCTCCAGTCAGTACAAAACTATCATTATCTGCAAAGTCTGCAGCCGTAGGTCAGCGTGATGGCTCGACGTGAGACCATTTCCTCCTGTCCGTTGGTACGACGAGCACAAAAGATCTAAACGTAGATTCATTTGGGTTCAGGGTCGGACTGGGGGAAAAAATAGGCCCTGGCATTTTTACTCTGGACCGGCCCACTATTGCCCCCCCCCCACCAACACACACACACACGCGACTCATAAGGCTGCTCTTTTCTGTCATCATGTCAACAATTGTGTTTGTGTCCAAGGACATCAAACTCTCTTTTTCACTTGACATGAGCATGAATGTTTCCCGATGCTACTGGGCCACAGTGCTCCGTAACCGGTTCATAACAGTTCATAACAGGTTCGGTCTCAGATAATAATTTCTGAGAAGTTCTGTAATATCTTGTGCGTCCTTTGCATCAACTTTCTCACTGGCCACGGAATACTCCAAATCTGATCCAATACAAACGTGACTTGGTTTTCATCTTGAACTGACCTCCAGTGACTTTGCCTTAGTTTTCATCCGTTTAAGTCATGGATATAATACATCCATGGTTGACATCGAAGAAGAAGCGGGAGCACTTGCAGCAACGCTAGTAGAAGTTGCAGTACCACCACTGGTGACAGCAAAGAAATGATCGGTTTCACTTAGAAGCGAAAGCTTGAAGAGATTTGTGCTTTTTATCACGGATCTTCTCATCTCCCCTTTTATCTTTTTGCCAGCTCTTTCCACAGTTTACACAGCGAATATATGCGCAACACGCATCCGTCTTACCATGAACCTTCACCAATCAAAACATCAGACGCAACTCACATCAGGCTTTACCTTCCTACCCATCATGCACTGCTGTCCGCCACATATTGTTTCTTTTTGCTAAAACTTTTAACAGAAATCCACCAGATACAAAAGAATAATCTTTTCTTAACTAATAAAAAGTAGTCTTTATTATATTTTAGTTTATGACAAAGATGACACCATGACAAAGATGTATACCTGAAGTGACTGGTATAAATTGTGCTCGTCGCAAGCGATGGACATTGTATTATTTAGATGTTTTCATTCTGCGAGTAGCCACTTGACATATCTGGGCTGATATGAGGGGCCGGTGAAAATCTGAATGGGCCGGCCCAAAAGCACGGCGGCCCACCGGGCAAATGCCCAAAATCACAGTTTGCCAGTCCGAGCCTGTTTGGGTTCTTGTATGTTCAGATCAACTTGTCTGAAGTTGACTTTATGAATGAATCCTAATCAACGATCATGTTATTGTGGATAAGAGTACTTCCTGTAGCTGAATAGATCCAATCTTGTAATTATGGGATGTTGACTCATTTTCAATATTCAGTGCTGGCGAACTAAGCACCAAGCGACAGCCAGATGTTGTCCAAGATAAACACAGAGGGTTTAAAAGCTGACAGGTCAGCAGCACATAATAATCACATAAAAATGTATTGATTGTGTGATCTGAGCTGAAGCCAGCTGGAGAGTCGATACCTCAAAATGAACATGGATTAAAATAAGAAAACATGAATTGTTGTAAAACAGAATCAGAGCAAATGTGTTGATTCAAAAACTAAACATTAAGCAGGAACATGAAAAACATGCCTTTATGCCCTATATTCAAACAGCACAGCATGAAAGTGTTGAAAATGCGTACTTCTTATAAATGTGGCTGCTTGTGTTAGGTGTTCGCTTCAACCCAACAGCCCTAGAACCAGCTTAGGCAGTACATTCTCCAGGCAGGAAAACATCACCCTTTGCACATCAAGCTCACGCCTGTGTAGTCACTTGAGCCAGGACTTTCTCTGCAAGACAAAGAGACACGTTTTAGTTTCCAAAAAAAGGGGAAAAAAAGACCCCCCACACCACCGTGTCAGCAAGAACTATCCCTAATATCGCACACACTAACTCTCACGTACACCCTCTAAATGTCACCGGCCCGGCAGAGCGCTGCATCGATGCCAAAAGGTTCAGAGGCCCCGAGATCAATATTACATCATTTCTCTCAATTAGGGCATATTTATTCCCCTCAAGTTATTGTACATCTGTGAGTGATCCTATCTGCATTCCTGGCAAGTCTCCAGATGAGTAAAGGCCTTGTGGGGGGGGGGGGAGACAGAGGGAGATAAAAGATAAAGAAAGAGAGGAGGAAAGAGACTGAGAGAGAGAGAAATGAGGGTCGGGGGAGTTTTGGGCAAAGAGTCAAAGAAAGAGAGAAAAAGTTAGCAAATTCATTTAAGATTCACAGAGGGGATGAAATATGACTGCGTCTTACCTTGGGTTATTACAGATGAAAGTGGTTACAAGATGGCACACTGTCCCAAATGGTTAATATGCCCTGCAGCGTGGAGGTATAAATCGTGACTGCCATGTTAGAAAGTGTGTGTGTGCTCCCATTAGTGTTTTACATAAGTAAAGTAATGAGAGGGACAGGCACGAGAGGCGATCGGGCCGCTGGACCGAAGAGGCTAATTTCACTGAGGAGCTGAGGTAATCCACCGGAGCGTGACCGCATGGCAGATAGCGTGTTCACATCTCAAATCATGACTGACCTCAAATGTCAAACCATCTTGTGCGCGCTGCTTCCTGGCGGCTGAAAACCTGAGAGGAAAAATGTCTGAAAGCTTTTTGCTCCCTTTAGCAGGAAAGAGAAGAAAGAAGTGACCGGGGTACTTGAGTATTAAGATATGCTGCCCTCTGCCTGTGCCAGCGAACCTTCCCATCTCTGGTGGATCTATTAATCATGGATTGGCTTGCATTACACATGCATGTAGATAAAGAATGACCTCTCTTGTTAAGTTTGTATACTTATTAGAAAAAAAGGGCGCAATGAACCCAAAGAGACCAGCAGAGAGTGTTCATAAAACATTTAAAACCTCACGTACAGCAGATGAAAAGAAAACTTGACGAACGCAAGTTTGTGGTCTCTTTGCAAGCATTTCTACAGTGGTATAGCCTTGCTGTCAGACTCAGGGCAGTTTTAATGACTGTAAAAGCAAGCGTGGTTGGTTAACTTGGTATTGGCAGACAACTCCCCTCTGATGGTTGAAGGTAGCAATCATAGATAGCATTAAGTCTCACACAAGTGACGGGAAAATAATGAGACTAAAAAGGCTTTTCACCCTCTGGATGCATGTTTGAAGAGATGGTTCAGGATCTTTTGAAGTGTGGCTGTATGTAATACTTATGCATAGTCGGTGTTTAGCTTCTCCAAGCTACTTTTCTGAGCAAGAGTGCAGGCATGGAAGCTCAAGGATGGGTCAAAATTCTTTTTAGATGGATTAACAAACATAACTAAAGAAAAATAGAAAATAAGTTGGAGTTTGGTCTATTTGTGCAACACAAAACAATCTACACGCATTTATCAATTCAATGTTGAGTTACAGTGAAAAACATTGATGTAGTAATCCTTAAAATATGCTTAAAATAACCCTGTGGAATTATATGTTTGGTGACAGAAATGCGTTTTTATTTGACATAATGTGAATATATTCATTCTTTTTATACAGAAAGGTCTTAACTCAGAGTGAGTTTTGCAGTGTACACAATTTAGCTATCTTTTATTAAGAAAATGAAAATGACACTCATTTTTCATTTAAATGTCTGAGCTGGGAATGAAAATAACCATTGATTCTGTAGCTATTTGTGAACTGATAAGTAGAGGTGATCGCATTAAATCAGCACATATCGGGTCATATTGCTGCCTTCTAAATCAAATTAAAATGATATTGTACTAGCATTCGCTTGTTGCTTTTAAAAATATCCTATCAATTGAATATAGATTTTGAAATATTGTAATGGCTGTCTGGTGGTGTGGTTGCAGGTTTGAGCCTTGGCTGGGGAGATGTACAAACAGCAGGCTAGTTCTGTGTGGAGTTTGCATGTGTTCCCTGGGTATGTGTGGGTTTTCTCCAGGTTCTTTGGATTCCTCCCATAGTCCAAAGACATGCATGATAGGTTAGTTTGTTCCTCTAGGATTGACTGTGTTTCCTGTTTAGTTCCTTCCCACAGTAGGTGAGGGTGAAGAAAAACCATTGTCGACATCATCTTTCTTTCCGTAGGGGTACCACTAGGATGTGTTCTCAGCCCTCTGCAGTTTATGCTGCTGACTCACGGCTGCTGTGCTCTATAAACTATACAGATAATACAGTGGCTCTCAATTGGAACAGCAATGACTTACCCTATAGAGATGAGGTGAAGAAGGTCTTTGCTGCTTTGAATGTCGAGAAAAACAATGAAATTATCAACTCCAAACACTCACCACTTATCATTGACAAGTTGTGTGGGTGGTTAGCTGGACCACATTTTAAGATTTTAAGATTGCTGCACACTTCATCGTTGGGTTCATTGGCAGATGAGAAGATCAGAGCCATATACTCTGGACCACCTTTTATCAAGGCACCAATTTCAACTGAGGAGTCTAGCTCTGGATGGGACAGTTTTTTGCGGTTAACCCTGATCTTTGTTGTGTTTTCATAGCCAATTGTACCCTTCCACGGTACGCAGAATATAAGCAGGATAACAATAGAATTGTAATCGAAGGTTGGATCAGCAAGATTGAATTGAATTAAATCCAATTCAGCTTTATTTGTATAGCGCCAATTCATTACAAATTCATCTCTCATCCCTTCTGAGATTTTGACTCCAATGAAATGGTCTCAAAAAAGTACAACAGGTCAGATGTTTTGGTACCTTTTCCAGTTTTCTTTTGTCATAACAAAGAGAAATCTGTGCCAACCTGAGCCAGTTGGGGTAAAAAGGGCTACAGAGAGCATGCTAGCCAACTGCATCTCCATCTGCTGTGGCAGGTTCAGGGTCACAGACAGCAAGTCATTGATGTCGGTTGTTAGGATGGATCAGAATATGAAAAGGACTTCTTCCATTCATGCAGGACATTACACACAAACGCTGCCTCAGCAGAGCCATCAGACTCCAAACACCTTCCCCATGATCTGTTCTCCCTGCTGTCCTTCACAGAGGTTAGGTACTGAGTACTCAGATGGCTGAACATCGAGTGATTCCCTTATCATTATTATTTATCCTTTAGTTGATTCTATTTAACAAAATTCAAATGCCAGAAGTGACCATATTTGTACAAAAGGGTATAATTGGAAAGTATCAGATGGTTTTATAAATTAAATTACTCCACTCTCATGGGCTTTTTTATTTAGTTATTTTTCTCCCTCCAGATTGAAATTGACAAACATACAGTCTGAAAGGTGACATCTGCTTAAGATGTCACAGCTGCATAGTGGGTTGCGTAGGACCACACAGCAACCCTGAGCTCTTGGACTCTGGTGGTTTGGGGCTTGTTTCAGCAAAGCGTGCCTTTTAAAGCACGATGTTTTCGGAGTTGCCACAACATTTCTCTTTTCCTCTGCCTTTCTCTGACCCCAGCATCCACTGCTTTTGCAACACATGCACTAACAGCTTGCCGTCAGTGCAGCCTCCCATCCAGCTGTTGCTCTAGAAACAGATGCGGACTGTATATGTGAGCTCGAATTTTCTCCCTCCTTTACATAAACAGCTGCTTCCTTATTATTTTTCAGGTCGTATCATGATTGACCTTATCTGACTTTCAACTTCATCCGAGCATCGTCATGCAGCAAGATGAGACTCGGCGACTCATTCGGCTGCACTATGTGACAGCTTGTTACCTTAAAGCCCGCTAATTCCACTTCGAACTTTTTAGTGGTGCTAAAAAAAAGGGATTTTTACATGTGTTAGATTAACATCAACATCGCAGCTTTTCCGAGTGACTTCTAAAGAGCTTCCACTTCCAGTAGATGGCAGAGATATTTATCTTTACTGGTGTTTTGAAGAAAATTCTTTCCATTGCAGTTTTTTGAACAGTTTTCAGAGAACCATAGAAGTTTTTTTTGTTTTTTTTTTGTATTTTTCAGAACACTATCGCCCTTCAAAGGCAAAACGTGCAGCCAAACTGAAAACCCGTCCCCCCTCCTCTTGGCGTGCATGCATGTGTTGCCTGGTTGAACTAATTGCCCTCGCTGTGTTTCCAGCCAAACAGGTGGCCATATTGGTTTCCTTCTGGCTGCGTCCATGCGAGCGCACGTCCAGGTTGGACGGAGATGACAGCGTCTCCTTTCCACCCGGAGCGTGACCTTGGTTGGACGGTCCCCCTGCACTGTCTTTGGTCTCACATTGGCCTTTTGGGCCAACTTTGATTGTGTTCGTGTTCTCTCGTGTGTGTGTGTGTGTCAAACAGAAACAGAGGCAGGGTGTCCTCTGATGTCTAGCCAGAGAGCTGGAGGGCCAGGATTACAGTTTGGGGGTGGGGGGGGTGGGTGGGGGGTGACGGTGGATGCAAACTTTGGCAATCGACACACAAGAACGTTCGAGGGCACAGAAACGCTAAATGTCAGAAAATCAGATGCACGCATTTGGGCACGTGCATGCAGAATGCAGGTACTCTTAAGACAAGCGCAAGTTAATGTCTCTCACATTCACGCTCATGCACACAAAGGTCTTATGCAGCTTTTACCACCTCGGGGGATTTAAATGTGCTAAAGCAACGTGATATGGTCCGATTTGCCTCCCGCCCTACAGAAACAGCACCCGCCTGCTTTGTGTTGGCCGATTGTATCTACAGCTGTGGTCCTCTGTTTTGTCCGTGGGCGGTCATGCTACTGGGAATAAGAATGTGTCAGATGGAGTGTTGTGGATATTTGTCTCATAACCGCTATGAGTCAGGCAACACCTTGTTTTTAGATCTTGGGTAAAGAAGCAATATTTTTTCCTTCAGCAGTGGGAGGGATTATGACATGCTCCGAAACACTCTGACCTCTCTGCAGCCCAGAATAGAGCGGGACAAAATAGCACAGAAATTTATACAACAGAGCTGTTGTCCTCATATCGTGTCATCTCTCGAGTCTCCTGATAAAAGGCACGGCAACATTTCTTGGACTGGTAGGCGATATTAGTCATTCATGTATCCCTGTTCTTGTTGGTCAGGGACGAATTTCTCTAACCACACATCCTATTTATTCTCTATCAATGGCAGATATCCAAAACAAAAAAGAACATGGAGTAACGTAGGAACTGATTTGAATGTCTTCAGCCCTTTAAGCGAACACTAATCACATAGTATCACTCACACATTTACGGCTGTTATTTTTCCCTGTAAGTGTTATTTTCCTTTTGTTTTGCACTTTCCAGTCACGGATTGGTTTAGTTAGACATCACAGCTACTTGAAGGTTATGAAATGCGCGCTGCGTTTGATAATTTGCACACACGAGCTGAGTTTCTTTCTGTTCATCTGTAATCAGAGTGATAATAACAACCTGCTGTGCCGTCTAGGAGGTGCAGAAGGGCCACGTGTATTAGGGATGAGATGCAGGAATGTAATGAGCTGAAAACATTTGACTCCAAGCTCATTTTTAGCCTTTTCAGAAGTGGTGAGGACTGGAGCTTATCCCAGCGCTTATTGGAGAAGAGAAGGAATACAATTTAAGTTTCTCAGAGTTAGATAAAATCAGTTTCAAACAACCTTATTTTTTTTTACAAGTAAATGGGTCACCCCACCATAATTATTCATTATTTTTTCATTTGTTTTGGGTTTTTTATGTTTGGCAATTTTCTATGTAAAAACTTTTTTGTAAGGTTTTTAACCCTCTGCTTTTTGGGACTGTCACATATTTTTATGTGAATCTAATGGATTTGATGTTGGCTTCTCTACCTCATGGTTTTGGTATGCCATTTTTTAAAGTTTTTTTTTTTTTTAGCTCAATTGAACCAGGAAAAGACTTATTTCCTCTGTCAAGGAAGATGGACATGTACTTAGTTTAATGTTTGGAATTTTTAAAGAATCCTTGACTATAAGATGGGATAATGGGCTCTTTGCACAACTCCACTACTTACTAAAACAGCTCCTTTTGTTTCCTGTCTTTCATTAGTGGGCAAACGGATAAATCAGGGTGTGTCTGGCCATTGTCGTTGTGGTTACTGAGGTCCGGCGCACCTGGATCACTATGTTTACTTATGAAAAACAGGAAAAAAAAGAAGCTATGTCGTTGAACTGGTGGAGTTATGCAAAGAGCCCATTATGCCATTAGAGCTTACCATTCAAACATAATCCCAACGATCATTGGCAAAAAAAAATTCCATTGGCTTGGCGGAGGTTTACGCTCGCTGAGTGATACTAACATCTCTTTTCCAAGAGCTTCCTGGCCAAGACAGCCGCAGCAGTGTTGAGAATTTACAAACATAAATATTAGCCTCTCCCGGCAAATAGCAGGCGAGAGGCAGTCCACACACTGGACAGGTCGCCAGTCTGTTGCAGGGCCTAGTTTGCATCGTTGGAAGTGGAAATAATTATTATTAAATAAACTCAGATGGAGGAAGGCTCAGAGGTAGGTGGGGAGCAGAAAATGCCAATGTCTCATCCTTGAAATGGACAAAGACAGCGGTCCAACATGTTAACACAATAAACAGTGATGAGTAAGAAATCAAACCTTTTTAATAACCCTGTGGTGCACAGTATCCAGAGCATTTGGACTGTTTTTTTTTTATTTGAAAGCTGCAATAAAAACCATGATTGAGTTTCAATGGACCATGAGTGCCCAAGTCCTGGCCTTGAGATGCACTATTCTGCAACTGAGAATTCAATTTTCCTGAGTAGAAATGGGCATAATCTTGTATTTTTTATCAAGCTATTATTCGAATAATTTAGAGTTGTGTATTATCAACCAAAATAACAAAGCTACTGGGTAATTTTGACTATAATTACGCTACTGTACCAATTTGCATACAATAAATAACTTTTGTTGTCTTTAAATAAAAGTCCCATTATCATAACTGCCATCACCATTTTTACATAATCATATTTACACTGATTCAGCAGAAGTTAATTTAGTTTACCTGTTGTGCCCCAGACTACATGTTACTTATTTGCCTATTAATAACAACTTGATTCCAATTAAATAATATCTGCTAATTGTATTAAAACTAATATCAGGATTTACAGAGAATATACAGGCTAAATATATTCACTTCTATTTGAGCTGAATAGTGAAAAATATTGAGGAAATAAAACTATTTTGGTACAGAAGAGCTGTGGAAATTACAAATTGCTTATATTTTGACAAATAAAAAAAACTGCAGACTGACTGCAAAATTAAAATTTAATTTACTGGCAACCATGAAGTAAGGAAATTATATATATAC
>JAVQJG010042853.1:0-22157 GCA_036024015.1 Craterocephalus amniculus | reverse complement strand
ATCATTTATGGGCCAATTTTAGTTGAAACAGCACTCAGTAGATGATCTGATTGGTTGAACATTGTTTATGTGAATATGTTTCTCTCATCCTGTTTTTCTCTAGGTGCTCCTGATGATTGTGAGCTTTGTTTTTCATGCAGAGGCCGTAGGATGCTGCTGTTTCTTTACAGGCGCAAAACTGGTTGTCTGGTGTTTCTGGTTTTGGCCAAACTGATGTTGCTGTTGCTTTCTTTCTGTTGCATCTATCACCTTTTCTTTTCTCACTCTTCTCTTTCCTTTTTATCCATTGTCAGGTCCTGCATGCACACCTAACTTAGCAGTAGCTCAGTAGCAGTAGCTTTAAAGCCAGATCAGTGTAGTGCAAAGCTTTATTCACCGAGACCCCATTGGCAGAGCATATTTGTTCGGCACAACACGACAGCCAGACTATCATTCTGCTTGCTGTTATGCTGGACATGACCAGATAGGGAAAAGAAAGGAAATTGGGTTTGAATGTCCCCTAAAAAGACAGTTTTTATTCTAGGTTGAAGGTTGATATACTGATGAACACACTCTATATTAGTTATCGCTAAACCAAGCCAACATTTTTAACAGTCCAAACGTGAAGAGTGTTCCCCTGAGGTGCAGCTTTAATCAGTCCTGATCTCCTCCCTATTAATCCTTCATGATTCTTCCAACCCTTTTCTTCCTTTAAGATTCCAAAATTTGCCAACGTGTAGTCTGTTAAAAGATTTCCAACCCTCAGTGTTCATGAGGACCAACTGCATTTGAAAAGTAAAAATGACACCCATTTCAGTTTTTATGCATTTCAGACAGGTCAAAATCATAATACAAAACATACAAATGCATTTGTATATGCGCACAAACAGACATATGTATTACACAAAGACATAAATACATACTTGTACATTGCTGAAAAAATGGATTGTACCTATTGTAGAGCCAAACAGTAAATAACAAAAAGCTTTAATGTTTGTGTGGTATCCTGTTTGTTACATCCATGATTGTGAATCTCGTAAAAAATAATGTATTTTAGCTCAAAGCACAATCAGTTTGTAATTCTTCCAAAATATAGCATCTTTGACACCATTCTCTCTCAGATCTGGTCTTTAAAAACCACAGCTCTGCATGTTTTAGGTGTCTCTACACTTTAACACACTTGGTTGCAATGAATTAGTCACAGACAGGCTGGCAAAGATGAGGAGGCCAATTAATCTGAGTCAGTAACGTTGCAGCAGGAAAACATCGTAAACGTGCAAGGCCGTTGTACTCGAGGACCAGAATTGAAAATAAAAAACGGCTCTAGACCCAAACAGAAAACGAGATAATTGTTTTAATAAAGTGTTGTGCCACTGATGGGTCGCATGTCAGCTGACAGCTCAACTAAGCTATAACACAGGTATAAACATAAAAACAGATATGAGCGTTTAATTTGGAAGACATCTTCCTCTTTCTCTGCCGGGGTGTAAACCTGAAGGACTATCCTCCTTTAGATGCCTTCAATCGAGGCTCCAATCAGCTCAGCACTCCGGACTCTCAGCTTAGGTATAAAGTTTTCAAGTTGACACTACTTAGTTTACAGCTTGTTCTTGCTGAATCTGCACTGGAAAGGCCCACCAACCCCCAATGGAAACCCGAGGAGGCTACATGTTGCTCTAACTCATGACCACAATGTTCACTATGTCAAACTCATAGATACTTGTCATTAATATCCACTTCCTTTATAATATATTTAAGCCACAAGTGGCTTAAATCGACCCACTTCAAAACTTTACAATAAAAAACCTGTTGAGTTACTGTGTCATGGTTTTTAGTCATCCTCTTCGCTCATGTTTGAGTCATATGCTTTTCGGGTGCTTAACCCGTCAGCCTTAAATATCCGGTCTTGACATCGCGACGATGTGGGTGGGCATGGCGAGTCTGACAGAGCTCACAAATCAAGCCCAGCGTACAGGCTGGGCAGCGGCATTCATTTCACTGGGACACCAATTTGGCGCTTACTGTAATCAGACAAATTAAAAAAACACGATGTTATCATCAAGTGGAGGCACACCTGACAGATTTATCACAATAGAAGATTACTCCGCAACCCTGGAGTCATATAAAAATTAGTTTTCAGCCTTGATGAAAGTTTAAAGACTGAAAAGGTCACAGCAGCTGCTCATAATCTTTTATCCCTCGGGGCTGAGGCGTCTTATAGTATAGGTTATTTTGCTATAGGTCTATCCAAGAATTCATGATAAAACACATTGTTTACAATATCAAGATATACGTAATAACTTAGTCACCATGTGACAGAACAAGGCTAGAAAACAACAGCACATTTCAAGATATACACCTTTCACAATAATTTAGGGATATTGCTATTGTTATGTACAGAGTGCTTTTCCTATTTGGTCAGAATTTTAATAAAATAAGTAAAAGTTACCATTACTACTGTATAAATAATTGAGAAGAAAGCTCATTTTCATTAGTTTATATTTAACACATACATATGACTTTCACAGAGTCTCTCACAATATCCCTAACTTATTGTGGACAGCAGTGTCGCCTCACAGCAAGAAGGTTCATGGTTTGAATCAGCAGGGATTTAGGAAATTGAGTGCATTGGCTCCCTATTTTCAGAGGAACATGCTTTTTGACATGTGAATAATTTCAGAGTAAAAACCGCACCATAAGGAGTGAGATGTACCAGGGCTTTGTTGATACAAAACTTAAAACTTTTATTTTATCTATCTGCAGCATGTTGGAAAGACAGTTCACATTTAGTACTTTAGTGGGGCGGCTGTGGCTCAGTGGATAGAGTCGTCGCCTACTAAAACAGGAGGTCGGCGGTACATGTCGAAGTGTCCTTGGGCAAGACACTGAACCCTACCTTGCCTCCCGATGGGCCTATCGGGTGTATGAATGTGTGTGAATGGTTACTTCCCTTGCACCCAGTATGTTTTAATATAGGTGCTGTGTGAATGGGTATGAATGGGTGAATGAGTAAAGCACTTTGAGTGGTCTGTGACTAGAAAAGAGCTATACAAGTACAGTCCATTTACCATTTACTTGCATGAGCTAAAAATGGTGATAACAAATTTTTCCAGCCATAAAATAACATTTTTACACCAACATAATTATTCACAAACACCTATAAATTGAAAACTTGGTATATATTAGTACAATGTGTAGTGGCGCCATGAAATCTTTGTCTAAATTGGACAAAAGAAGGCATTTCAGGCCATCTGAAGCACGTTTAAAAGTGATGTTGTTGGAAATCGGAACCATCCCAGCAAAAAAAAAAGTTAATCCAGCATTGAATAATTTCTACTTTATGATGCAATTTTTTTTTCTTTTTAAAGATATATTGTACAGATAAGATGTTGTGACCTTATAATTTTGAAGAGTTATCAGTCTTTTGACAAAAACCCTTACATATTGCTCATCAACACCAAAGATGGGTAGAGTTGATAAGGTGACAAAAGAATTAAAAAAACTGGTTCATTAATTCTGTAATATCAAAATGAGACTCAATTGTTTCCCATAATGTCATTTTAAGTACGGCAAACCAGTGATTGGCCTGTGATCAGCTCAGCTGGTTGATCAAATAGTTCAGGTTCGCATTATGGCCCAGGCCCCTTTGATTCACGTTGCCTCCTTTCTCCTTTTCTGTCTTCACAACTGCAAAAAAAAGGTCACAATGGTACAAAATAACAATAAAAAAAGACTGTGATTATTGCATTGGTACCTTATTCATTACACAAATACATTTTATATTGAATGTTTTCTGAGGTCCATCATAATTTAAAAAGGAAAAATGTGCTAAAAGCGTGCTTTACTTCTGCTGTGTTAGCGAGGCTGAGCTGGGACCAGGTGTTACAGAGATGTGAGAAGCAGAACTTAGGACCTCCCTCACAATCACCATGTAAACGTTCCTCATTAGATCAATCTTGGCTGGAGCTCAGACTCAGAAACAGCAGAAAAGCGTCTTCTGTTTGAGGCACCACAGCCCTGGCTCATAATTAATGCAACATATGTTTATTCAAATCTCCGAATGGGGTGTGAAAGAGGGCTTCAGGAGGCACCACCCACAGAGGCTGTGAAAACACAGGGAGGTGGAATTAAGTGAGGAAAGAGTGAATGGAGAGATTTTGTGAGCTCCAGATAGACAAAGTGAGATAGAATTGATAGCACTTAGTGCTCAGCGGAATTCGCACCCGATAGCTCGTGAACCCTTGGTGAAGTGCAAATGTATTCCTCAGCAACCCAGAAACAAACAAGCTGCCACTTCCTTGTCTATAATTAACTAGTAATCAATGCTGGGTGGGTTTCTGTGCTGCTAGACAACCCCTGCCGTCGTGGGGCAACATTAGACTTGCAGCTGTACTCTGAGCTCTCAGATGACGATCCAGCATAAAGAGCATTAAGTCATGTTTCAGCTCTGTCAGATCAGGGCTGCCAAATGGAAACAGGAAGCACAATTAATAATCAGAATGAAAGTTTGTCAAAGGCTGCGGTGGTTTATTATCTTTAGTGACCTTTTAAAGGTGTTTTTGGAGAAAATAAAATCCCCTTTGATATAGGGTGATATCCTCAGCGGAGAACATGAACATCTCCATTGGCACATGTCGTGGTGTGACTTCCTCAGACACTTACCACTTTCTCCAAGTGCTTGTTTGAGAGGGGTGCTGTTGGGGTGGGAGAGTAATGGGACAGTTGGCACTCTGTGCTTGACCTCTCAACTTTCGTTAACCCCTGTGAACACAGACAGGGTATGTGTAAACCTAAACAGTCACGTCTCAGTTGTGGCTTTACACTCCATGCTGAACTTAGATTCTTTTATTTAGCTAAGTTTTCAAAATCCAGACATCACTCATTGTCATTACCAGCTCCAAGTGTGAAATACTAACTTGATTGCTTTTAACCTTTTTCCTTTTTTTTTTGACAGACATGATTTCAAAGATATGATATTCAATGTCTCCATCAACCGATTTCATTGTAATATAAACAGTCGTAAAATATGAGCAATACACTCAAAACAGTGAGAACAGAGACAAATACAGGCAGTAAAGTTTACTGAATATTCAGTATCATGTTCTAGCAGATTCACTGAGGACTGGTGAGGGTGTCATGATTAGGTATAAAAAGCGCAATCACCAAGGGCTTACCAAGCAGTGATGGAAGACAGTCGTACAGCATCACCAATAAGATGAAAAAGGAAAAGTTTCAAGTTTCTTTGGTTACTCTTAATACAAAAGGTGAAAATGGAAAGTTTGGAGAAACATAGCTAACATCGAAATGATGTTTTTTCCCCAGGAGGTCATTTCATCAGGACAATCCAAGACCCCAGTCTGCATGACTTCCATCAGTGTGGCTTCATGCAGACAGAGTCTCCCGTGGAGCATCATGAAAGGAGGAATCCGACAACAACAACATTGAATTGTTGAGCAGATGAAATCTTCAATTCAGAAAGAATCCTCTGATAAACTGCAACGACAAGTCTCCTCAATCTGAAAGGGTGATGAGATTTGGGTTTGTTGGCTTTAAATTCTAAGACACAGTGAAGATGTTTAGTTAACATAGTGAACATAATTAAATGCAGTTTGGATGAAATTTTGACAGCTATGATATTATCATGTAATAATCAGGTAATGTTAGTCAGGTCACCCTTTGCTGGTTCGTGTTTGCAAAGTGCCATCCTTTTGCTGTGGCTGAGCGGAGTCATTTTGTGGAATATGAAGGCTCAAACTGTCTGGTAGTTTGATGCGTCAAACTTTCACTTTGACTGTCCAGCATCTAAATGAATTCATACTTTTTCCAAAGAATCTTGGTGACAGTTTTGAATCAGCTGTCTTTAATAAAAAAAAATCATAAACAGGTAAACAGTGACAAAAAAAGTTGTAATTTCGTTCTTGTATTGAAACGTCTGCTATACCAAAGATGTTGAAGGTGACAATGTGTCAAATAAAAGCAACTGAACAGGCGACCATAAATGGATCCAGCGCCTGCAATCACCCTTTGAACCATTTTCTAACAAATATAGATTAATAAATTACAAGCCTAAGCAATTACACCATAGAAGACATTATTTTTGTGGGCTTCTATATGTAAAATGTTTTCAGTTTTGCCAAAAATAGACTGTTAAGACTCGTACTGTGGGCCCACAAAAGATTTGATGAAATAGTAAAATAAGCTAAAATCCCTGTTAATGGTTTCTTTTAAGCCAAGTCTTAGAGATACAGATTAGTGCCTGTGTAGATTCATTCATGCTGGGTTGTGCATGTGAGGCCTCCGGATCCATGGGAGGTCCTGCACATGAACGTGCCACACTGGCAGCTTTATGTTCCTCAGACACACAGCATCGCGCAGCTATGATAAAACAGGGCAGCTGTGCATTTCCCCACATTCCACAGACAAGCTTCACCATCGCACATCACCCTCCCACCTCTCCCCACCATTGCTAGGCTTCCCTTGCACACCCCTTTCCCATCCGTGCCCTGACACAGCACCACAGCCACCGCCCACCACATTAAGAAATCATCACCCCTGTCAAGCCCGAGCTAACCCTGCTGCACAGAGCGATTCTGTACGGGTTCGCTCATCCGGGGTCAGCCACACGTCTGCAGCTTCTGTTTGGGAAAAGTTTGTTAAAGACCGAGCACAGTGATCACAAATCTCTGCCAATTAAGTGACCTCACTTTTACATGTCTCTGGAGCTTGTGACTAAAATCATGAATGAGCTTCTGTGGTTGTTCAGTCGTGTCTCTGGTGGCATGCGGCCCATGGTATGTCTCAGGCACGCTGCCAAATTCTGATAGTATGTTTTAATATGAGTAACGGACAGTACTGCAGGGAGACTGCATGCCTCCATGATTTTGTGCAGAGTTTTTCTGAAACAGCTGCTACTGGATTAAACTGTGGAACTTGGATTAGTTCAGAGAATAAAGGGATGATAGAAAACTTAATTGTCAGAGGAGACATTTGTTTGGGTTTCATATCTGTGGAAAACATGCTGTCAGAAAGAAAGAGTCAAACTAAAAACATTTAAAAAGCTGAATTTATTTTAGGTCAAATGAGAGTCACAGTCATGGATAAATATCATTATTATCTGTTGTGTTTATCAGCAGCTGCTTTGCTTCTTGTCTTTAGTTGTGACTCATCTCACCTGCTCCTTGTTCCCGGTTAGCACACCTGTTTCCACTCTGGTCACCTGATGAGTAGTATAAAAAACCCCAGTTTTCCCCAAATCATCTTACTTCCTTTCTCTTCTGTTCCTGCCTGCTCTATGTTTTTAATTACTTTGCACTGTGTAACTTAATGTTGTTTGACATGTTACATTTTTAAATTAGAGGCTTTTAAAGGGGAAAAAGCAATTGCTTGATATCTAATACTGACTAAAAATTCTGCTACAGTAATTCACTTCTGACACTGTTATCACAACAGGGTTTATTCAAATAGTACCAAATTATCAGCTGTTAGTCATATAAAACATTTCTACATAGGAGCTGTTATTTCTGGAAAGATGGCATCATTTAATGTTTTTAGATAATTTGCTGGAGCTCTTGTGGGGTTTTTGTTTAAATGAGTGTAACTACCGAAATAAACACTGCTGTTCATTGGTTGGTGTTTTGCTTGGCAAACATGCCAAAGTAAAGAAGAGTGTACATGAGCAGAGATGTCTGACATTTGACATGGATGTGCCTATTTATGAACATAAAGGGAACATGAATAAGGGTGATGAATAAGATAAATCATAAATCTACTTGAATAGTCCCTTTTATTGAGAAAGATTTTAAATGGAAATGAAGAAATAGCATTAAAACATTAGTTTTCCATGACAACCTGATTTAAGTTACAATAAATAATTTGCAGCTCTGTTTTTTATGCACAATCTTGCAAAGATTCTTTATATTTTGAAGATGGGTTAATGAAGAACTCTAAGATAACCTTGACTGGAAGGAATAGAACAAAAACTGACAAAGTTTTGTATGTTCCACTGCTTTTCTAAAGTCTCATTAAAAGTGATAAAGTTTTTCAGGACATGAATTAATAAAGTATGTTTTCCTCCTGCTTATTTCTGTCCATCCAAAGTGGCAGCTGTACATCAGCTGCTACTTCTAATGCCTAATTATGAGGCCATAAATCCCTCTGAACTAGGTGTCAGGTACAGTCAATTCAGCCAAGGGTTTCCATGGGCCTGTGTCACCTCCTCAGACAAAGACACGCTGTGTTCGTTTAATAATTGATCAGGCCTCATGCAGGGTCAGCGCACGCAGACACACATCATGGTTTCTCTAATCCCACTCTGACACTTGACAGATGACTTCAAACGTAGTAGAAGTGGAATATGAGCGTTACTTGTTGTTTCTACTGACTTTGCTCAGTTTCTGCCACAGCAGCACACCCTTTTCTCCACCTCCCTAAAACCCATCAGCTGTTCTTCCACTTACATTGACCCACTTGTCCATCTCTACCGGCCTCGCCGCGTCTTCCAACTGTCTACCTCTGCCTGACACCTATGCTGTGCACCAGCTATATTTGGATGCACAACTGCTGCATATTCCTTTACTGTTGCCATGAAAGGAAAAGTGACCATGGTTTTCTCTTTGCTTGCAGTGATTTTTTATTCACTTACACACACTGAAGTGAGCATAAAAGAAGGTCTGATGGGCCGAAGTCATGGCGGTCCAGACCTGCTGACAGGGCTGACAGTGATGGGGGGGTTAGGCTGGAGGAATCTGGTCTCTGCTTAACTGCTCCTCTTCTACTGCTGTGTTTCCCTGTCCCATTTTGCAAAATAAAAGCAATTTTTCCTAAAACTTTGAAAGAGTACAGTTCCATTGAATGGTGTTAATCGCATAATTTTCTAAAATCTCATCCCATGTGACTCCACTTAGAGGAGGATGTGACTATAGAGATAGAAATAATTTTTGTCTTGAAGCAGCTCTTTCGGTTGCCACATCCGCTGTTCTCGTCAGAAGACAAAAGACGAGGCTAATGGTTCAGAGGCTAAATCCGTATATATGGGAGCAGACACGAATAAAAGGTGAGTTATGGAATCAGAATTTCAGTGATCTGTGACATGTTTAATGAGTGTGATGTTACTGTATAGAACCTCTCAGAGATTTCATGCCCTCAGGAAGCAGGTCCTACCTGGAAGCTAGCGGCTAAAGTCCTTTGGAAAATGGCAACTTGCTCCCAGGTGCCCGGTCCCCATTTGGTGATGCGTAAATGCAAACAAAGTGTTACCATTGCACTTTTGTGATATACTTATATATCAAGACGTTTGAAAAAAAAAACAACGTAGTGAAGGCTTAATACTTTTTAGCTACATTTAGGAGGTTTTTCTATTTCCATTTTTTTATGTGATATTTAGGTTTTGCGCAATTCTGGGGGTAAAAGAAACGCATCTAACGACAACCAGCATCACAAAAAAACAATAAAACTGGATTTAAATGAAAAAAATCTAAAGCAAGAGTTAAGAAATGCATATGATGATGTCTTGTTCGATTTTCTGAAGTTAGTTTTCTGATATTTTTCAGTTTAAAAAAGAAAGTTAGAGAGTTTTCAAATATTTTTCTGAATTTCTCTCCACTGATTTCCTTAATTTTTATTTTTTTTTTGTTTATTGCAGTTTGTTTTGGATTTTTCCCCCCATTTTTCTCTTTCTTAGATCTGAAGTTTGACTCTGATTGTTTTTAGACGTATTACAGAAGTTTTTTGCAGATTTTCTCATTGTCCTCTATCGACGACTGATTCGTCATGTACTTTGCATCCTATCTTTCCTGCGACCTCTCTCGGGCTGTAAAAGTTCTAACTTGACTCTTGTCTCTTGCTCTGTCCTTCTCTCTCTTGCTGTTCCTCCATCTCCTTACATTTCTTCTTATAATCTGCTTCACTTTGTCTGTCGGCCTTTGCAGAGATAATGTTCACACATTGTAGTATGATTAGATAAAGGTAAAGTTTTAGAGCCAAAGCTACATCGTTCCAAACCGGTATTCCTATATTTATCCTGAAAGGTTTATTTTTTAAAGAGCGCTTGACACTTTTTTTCATTTGTGTTATGCACCATCGTCATATATTCTTCCCCTGGTATATTTACAGACCTTAACAAATATCACACTAGTGGTAGTTTGTTCTCCATAACTTCAAAAGTATTCAGATAAACCTTGTAGGTACAAATAAACTTATTTCAATGTTAAAATGCTCAAAAAAACAGGTCCAGTACTCAAAGGATAAAATTGTTATCAACCTCTGAGCTCCCATAATGACGTAGGTGCCCTCATTTCTGTCCATTTTATACCAGTTCCTACTAACAACCCTTAACTCATCACCTCTTTTCTTTCAGCATTAAACAAATTAAGGATTAATGGTCTGATGATGGTAATGAAATCAACAACTCAAGCTATCAAATGGTTAGGAATCAAAGGCATCTCACAACATTCAAAGAGAGGAATGCATCTTCACGACTCATCCCTTGATGAAGCAACGGCCTGAAATAGCTACATGATCAGTAGCAATTGTCCAACTTGCTGACGTCCCAGTCTGTAAAAAACTTTTGACGCCTCTTGGACCCAAACTCAGTCTCAGGAAAACACAGCCGGAAAAGGTGTAGCAGCAGGACTTTTGAAGGAAATGTGATCTGAGCGCTGTTTTTAAAATAAGCCTGCCCTCTTGCTCCTTAACATCGTGCAATCTTGATGCTGGCGGCTTTGATTTTACCATCACTGTAATGAGGCTGCAATTGATTGAATGATTGGCAGCTGGAGACATGTGCAACGAATGACCTGAGCTGTGGATTTCATGCACAAGCACAGCGACAGACACGGCGTTCTGCGGATGTAAAGCCATGGAAAGTGCAGCCGGGTTAAAGTGGCTAAGTGTGTGTGTGTGTGTGTGTGTGTGCACATGATGGAGGCTGGTAGCCCCTGTTTGTTTCTTCTGCTCCTGGGCGAGCGGTGGCATTTGTGTGCAATGTGTGTAATGCGGGTGTGTGTATTTGTGTCTGTGGCTTGAGTGGCAGGAGGCAGAGGGGCACTGCTAGGGGTGGTCAAACACAACAAGTGAAGGAGGAGGAGGTTGGGGAGGTGTGTGTGTGTGTGTTGGGACATTATAGCTGGACACAGTGGCTCTGAGCAGCGTTTCAGCTGACAACAGCTTGCCAACCAGAGGTCTTGCCTGCCACTGCCGCCACCTAAGCCCTCTGATTCATCTGGCCCTATCAGTCTACTGCTATCTGTATCAATCATTAGAAATCATTTATTTTTAGTGGGATGTGGCCTCTCGCCCTCCTCCCTGCCCTCTTGCCCCCCTGTGGGCTCCTTCTGCCTCGCAGCCCCTCATTAATGAGTGTCAATCTGGAGGGCTGTGGCACTTTTACTGCAGACACCTCCCCTGACAAACGCAGGGCTTCAGTCAACATGAATCATGCAAATGGACGCCAGCAAAAGTGACAACCATGCAATCCACCACCAGACCCCTTGCTCCTTTGCTCCCATGAAACTGAGCCATGTCTCGGACTTTATTTTATTGTTTTTGAAGTGTTTACAAAGACAAAACGCATCTGTGAATGTCATAGTATTTGGTCCTAAGTTAGAAAAACTAAATGAACATCCTTCCACATGCCAGGGATCATCCTGTGCAAACTAATCAGTTTTACGGCAATTAATCAAACTGTCTTTTGTCCTTTTTTTGTACTGGAGAATAAAAGAAATGCTGGTTTATTTTCATAAAGAGTCAGCGGGTGGTTGGAGCTGGAATACATCCTGTGGACGATCACGGAAACGCACTCCAAATTTTGGATCAATCTTTATAGTTTTTCAGATATTTCAGTTTGACCTAAAGGGCAAAGTGTACAAACGCACACATTAAGTGAATGTTAACCTAAATAAAGATTTTAATGTTCTGGCCTCATTGAATATGGTGTGAATATTTACATCAGGTGTAAAAAAAAACTTCATTAACAGCCTCGGATGACCTTGGCTATAATAGTTCAACTTTTACAGTGTTGTTATTTGTATTGATGGTATTGATACGAGCAGTTAGTATATGGGGTCAATGTCGGGTCACTATTTGGGCCATGACCTCTCACTTCCCCCTATGT
The DNA here is from genome assembly GCA_036024015.1 of Craterocephalus amniculus. Lineage (NCBI taxonomy): Eukaryota > Metazoa > Chordata > Actinopteri > Atheriniformes > Atherinidae > Craterocephalus > Craterocephalus amniculus. Next base: position 10,069 of record JAVQJG010042853.1, on the reverse strand, counting down.
CCCCTTTTGACACGACTATTTGAAGGCAGCGAATTCTGTGTAACGTTGTGATCGTGCAGATTGTCAGCCCTGTTTTGACCTGAGAGCATCATCATACAGGTTCTGTGTCTGATGTGGCTATAAATGAATTTAGTTGTGTTTTCCATCTACAGTGTGTGTGTGTGTGTGCTTGGTGTTCCTTTGATTCTCAGGACACTGGCATATTCTAGTAACCAGGCGGACGTCAGAGATCTATTCTGGATGCCCGCTGCAACAGCCGGCCAGCAACAGCAGCAGCAGCAGGGGGAAGGAATGCTGGCCGTCCGGAGGCCTGGGCCGAGCGAACGCTGATCCGTCCGAGGAAGCAGCGATGGTAGCTCTCCTGTTTCATGAGCTGCGGGAGAGGAAGAGAGAGAGAGAGGATAAAGGGGGAGAGAAGGAGGGGGAGGAGTGGTGCTGAAGTTGGGAGGGGGGTGCTGAAGGTATTTGGTGTGGTGCCAGTCGAGCCAGCTCTCCGGCATGCTGCATTCCAGGAGATCAACACCACAGTGTTTCCTTTCACCCCCACAACCCACTTCCACCCATTTCCACACCCCCCGCAGCTCATCCCAGTTTCTCTATAATTTCTGCAATAAAACAAACACAAAAAATTATGACAGAAGGGCAGAAAAATGATGCAGTGGATGATATCAGGTGTCTAAAAGAGGCCTAAGATTCACCGAGATTCATCTGATTCAACTCTAAACATCTAGACAGAGGAAGACCTTTCATGTGAGATGAAGACAGAAAACCCTTCCTCCCCTGCTCACTTATGTTTCCTTTTCCCCTTATTGTTTATTTAAACATTTTATTTTACAAAATCATTTATAATCTCCATGAATTTGACTTTTACAGTGGTTCTATGCAGGCTTGCTATGCCATTCTTATTCAGCTGTAACAGGTTCTCATAGCTGCCCTTAAGTTTCTTTTTTGACACTTTGCTGATGTAGGTCAGTGAGTCCGTTGCTGTGAGAGACGCTGCCTCTCTGTGAACCCTTCTAAATCACTAAGCAGCTTTTTATTTATGTGTGTTAGCCGAGAGATTCTGGCTCGGACCAGCAGAGCTGGCTACCCGCTGAGTGACGATGGGTACGGGTTCCTTGACAGAGGATGCTTTGATATCGATACATCAACAGATAATTTTCACCCATACAAACCCATGTAATGGAAAAATTGTTACAGACATAATCAATGTCATTGACGTTACTTTTGGAATAACTGGAAAACCTTCGAGATTTGCACGTTTATCTTTTGTTCTGTGTTGAGGTCTCATGACTAAATGGAAGGGCCAAGGCCCATTAGTGACTTATGCATCTTTTTTTTTTTTAAGTAGTAAAATATACAAGTGTGTCATATTACGATCACTGATAAAAAGATGTCTGTGTAGCGTTGCCATAAAATCCATGCCCCTCTCTTTTCTATTTGCTTCCATGCACCAGATTTCTCCGGGCACACTGACAGTCTTTCAAAGTTTTTCTTTGGATACTGGCTGCTCTTTTCTCATTTTCAGTCTAGCATTTGTACATTTTCAGAAAAGTATTTTTTGTTTGAGTGTTTGTTTCATCCACATAACACTGACATATCATTCAAGCATAAAAATTCAAAGGGATGATGTATTTATAAAGAATGGTAACTGTGAAGGGCCCCGTTTAGAAGAAAAATGAGCCAAGTGAGGTCAGATGTGATGTGGATGCCCACGAACTTGATGTTGTCCACTTGCTCCACCTCCTCCCCATGGATGAGGACAGGGGTGCCATCACCTCCTGGATCTTCTTTAATCAACTTTCAGGACAATCAGCACAACATTTTCTCTGATCTGGAAATGTGCATCAGTTTATTTGCATCTTTAAAATATAATCTTATATGATTTGCGCTGGTCAAACTTGCACTTCTTTTGAATCAACTTACGTTTAAATTTTCAATACCTGCCTCTTTTGTAGCATCTTAACTTACTGTTGAATCTCAGGCACATTAATAGGTTTGTAATTACCACCATGGTTCTGTTTAGCCCACACATCCAACGGAAAGTTTGATTGCTCTCTCATGTCACATTCAACCAATCTGCTATCTTTTCAACTTTAAGCGAATTGAAAAAATATCAATGAATTCCTGCTTCTGAAGAGTACCCCTTTGTTGTTGAGTCATATGAGTAAATTTCTTAAAAAAATACATCATTACTGAAGGCTGAAAACTTAAAATGATCCCCAGCCAAGGTGATGATGGAGAGTGTTGCATGCTAATGAGCAAAACTATGAGAAATTATCCAAATATCAGCATTTTGGGATTTGGCAGGTTTTACTACCTGGACTTAATGACGTAAAATAGCAGCCTGTTTGCACGCTTTAAAACAAACAGTCATTGGCTGCTTCAAATTGCTCCACGCCTGACTAATCAGATGACCAATCAGAGCAGAATGAATATTTCAGGAGGGAAGCCTTGAATGAAGAGATAGAGGCAATAATGAACTGAAAGACACAGAATGATGCAGTTTATGAGCATCGAAGGAGCTTCTTGCTCTGGACCGCTGGAGTTGAATTATCAACCTGTGTATGAACAAACTGTAACAGACACTTTAAAGGGAAAAAATTTATGTTTTTTGTGAATGCGTTGGTTATTTGCTTGGAAGCACATTTCTGTCAAGGTGAGAGTGGCGTAAATGATCAAGACTGACATGCATGGAAGAAATAAATGAACGTGCACACACAGGTAAATAGATAAAGGAGGAAACATGCGGTAGTCATAACAGGCAACCTGTAACACATTATTGTTGTCAGTATTTGGCTTTCGTAAACATTAGTTCGTAATTATACCAATATTATACCAGAAAACATTACTTTGCCATTTTGGTCCATTATTTTTACTGGAAGCAAACCAATTTTTTATTTTTTATCTTTTTACATGAGTTGGTTGATTACAGCTTGTTTGGAGAGTTGACCATGAGTTACTTTCATTTATGTTTCATATCCTTTTTGTCACAGTTTTTAAAAAAATATTTTTGCATAAAGTTTAATGGAGCATAGCTTTCTTTTGTTGAGCAGAAAGGGGCTTTTTGAGTCAGTTGAGGTCTGCTGAGGAAGCCGCCTGCACTTTCAGGAATCACACACGATAAATAGCACCACTGTCTTTTCATTCATGGTTATTTACAATCTGTGCTTTGTGATGCATTTTTGTGTTAATAAACACAACATGAAGGAAGGCAGTTTTTGTGGTGTCTGTGGGTATTTTTATGAATTTGCGCATGTGAGCTCATACGTGCATCTTTGTATGTGTGTGTATGCGTGACATGGTCCTTGTGTCAGGGCGTGCACGCCTGTGTGAGTGCAGCTTGGTGGACAATCTGTCAGCTCAGGTTAACCTGACGCTGAGTGGCCACACCTCGGGGGTGTGCAGGCCTGCGAGGCGGGCTCTCTCTCATCAGCAGCATTAGGCCGCCGTGCGTGATGGCTGCTGACCCCCGGCAGAGCGTCGGCTGTGATGCTTGGTGGCCACCAGTGATACCAGGTTTTGGGCTCACTTCCTGACAGGAGCAGCCCTCACTCTCCTGCTGTCAAATAGTAAGTGGCGAAGGCAAAGATGGCACTTTAGTTAATTTGCGCTGGGCATCATCAAGGACACCTTGTTATAAAGCCACATAATGTCTCTGAGTCATGAACTGCCGAGGAGACGGATGAAAAGGCGGGAGCAAAACTTTACAAAGTTTCTCAAGAGGATATAACAAGATTATTGTGATTCACTGGCAAAATCATATAGTTACATTTTCAACATAAAATATCCATATTGCTCAATTTCTCTCTGTAGTTGTTCGCAACCAGATTTCAGAAGAATTATTTTTATTTTATTTTATTTTTTATCTCTGAGTAATCTGTCAAATAGCAGCTTTTTTTCCTCAGGAAATTGACCACACCATCGGATGTTGGTTGGGTCAAGTTCAAAGATGTCTCATCTGTGAATGGAGGCACTTGGCTCCCCGCTGTGTGACGGTCAACAATGGCAGCAGGTGCACCGCAGGGAGGAAGGACAGGGAGGCAGGGCCACCACCAGGAAATGACCCCTGCCACGGAAACGACAATGAAAAATCCAGGGTTTTGGAGCTTTGAAAATATGAAGTGACAAAGGGTGCCCTTTGTGTGGGAATTGACGTGGTACAAGGCTGACACTGTGCACCCTCTAGGGGTTGATCTTACAGTCAAGATCAAATGCCAAAACTAGGTCAGGGGGAAAAGGGAAAGGGAGACACAGGGTGGGGGGATTCTCAATAATAAGAAATCCGATGATAGCAAATAACACCGTAACCAGAATATGATGTAGAGTGCATGGTTATGATCCACCTATCTACCGCTTCCACGCATTTCCACTAAAAACAGAGAGAATTTTATCAGACAAACATCAGTAGCCAATACATTGTACAGGCTGTGGTTTCATTGTCAGTGTTGGTTTGGTCCGTAGTGTTCAGTACACACCTGTGGTTGACACCGCAGGTTCTCCACACTCTAGCAAACTAAGGGCAACTGCTGCTGGCGGAAACAACAAATGAACTTTTCTTTCCTCAACATGAAAGATAAAAATATAAAAACTAAAATTATCATAATGTGGAGCACTTGTAGCTACAAGGGGGTGGAATCTCACATCTATTTTGGTATCCATGAGAAAATATTCAAGCTGAGGAAGATCAGGAAGTGGTAGCAAATATCTGATACGGAATAAATGTGGTCATTGGAGATGTTTTCTGAATCCAGCCTCTCCTCCTTGTTTTGGAAAAAATCATCGAGTTCAAAGCTGAAAACTTTGGGACCAGAGACCCAAGCTCTGATAGCAGCTGAGACCTGCTCCTGATTGGGTTTGGGCTACCAAAGCACTGTGGTTACGGTTCATGAGAGAAACTGGGCTTAGTTGAATGTGACCTTTTCTGCAGTCAACTAATGTTTCCCACGGATTGACCAGCTTTTGAGTGTCCAATCCATGCTTTTACATTTTGAGAGGATAATGTGCACACAGACTTATATTGTTTTTATTATCCAGAAGCATTCGTATGACTCGGGCGTAAACATGTAAACCTTACCATGCACATGCACTGTATCCATCTACCATTAATACATTTAGCGTTTTGGTGAGAACCTGTTGGAAAAGCACTAGCAGGTGGCAGGGATGTCAAAAATATGTAATAACTAATGAAAGCGATGTGCCGGGTGAGTCATGAATCAGGGATCTTTTGAGTGTCATGTACAAATTACATATTCCCTCTCAATGTTCAATGCATCTGAGCTTTCAGCATCTGTGATTTGACACGTGCGTCGTCGTTTTAATGACATCCTCCAGCTGTTCTCATCTGCTCTTTTCCTTCTTCCCTCTTGGTTTAATTTTTCAGGTCTTTTGCCATTTTCAGGTCACGTTTTGGTTTTATTTCATCCTTCTATTTCTGTGATTGTTTTGCTTTGTGTTTTCATCTTCATAACTTGTGCCTCATTTTGGATCTTTATCAGTACATCCATATTCCTTACATCAAGTATTTGAGACTAATCTTACATATTTTTGTGTTCCACTTTATATTTTTGCCTCCTGTCTGTCCCCACAACTTATACTTTCTTGTGTGGATTGATGCATTTTATGCATCAGCTAAGTAGAACTGACATTTCAGTGCTTACTGTGTATACTAGAACCATAACAGGATATCCCTACGTCTCAGCAGAGAGATGGATTTGGCTGTCCCTTCCTCTCCTCTATCCATTCTGCAGCCTTTCTTCTTGGATTTTCTGTCTTGTTAGACAGAATTCTAAGAAAATCCTGGAAGCACAACCTTTTTATGTTGCCTCCATGCATTCTTCTCCTCAACACTATTTACAGAACATTATTGGAAAAGGAAATGGCTTCAGTCTTAAAGGATTCTCATGTGGGGAATACTGATGGATTTCCTGATGTTTAATGCAATGAAACTGCAAGCCTCTGATCCCTCTATTACTACATCAACTTGTGCGCCAAAACAGCCTGTTCTTTGATTTAAAATGACCCCAACTCACTAGTTGTCATTAAAAAATCTTCAGATGAGCATCTGGTAATGTGTCCCCAGTTTTACCTTTTGATGGACTTTTTTGAACAAATATGTCCACTTGGTGATCCAGATTATTAATGTATGATGTTTAAAATCTTACGTCTCTAATGTGATAGTTGTCACAGCAGTATATGTGAATGTTTTAGAGAGAACTGTAATTTCCTTTCTTACTTAATGGACCCGCTAAGCTTTGCCATCACTATGGCTATGAAGGAGATTTGGTCTTACTCCAAAAGCTGCTTTATGAATATGCTTATAATAATTTAACTAAGGTATCATTTCAGGAATTAACAATCTCATGAAAAAACTTAAGACAGTAGCCAGACATGTGGTAGAAGGAAACATTGTCTCCTGGTTAGATCTTGTGCTTCATTCACACACATTTAACATCATGTGTCTTTTTGAGCCATTAAAATAACATATAGCATACAAATAATATATAATAATGTGTGGTGATGCCTGCACAATGACTTATTAGGTTATTGCATTATTTCAAGTGACGTGTGAGATGTAAATGACTGATTTAATCAAGGTGAAAGTGTTCAGTATGACAGCAGTTTTGACAGTTGATGATTTCTCAAACACAATACTGTGGCACAAGTGTTTCATGACATTTTTATGTAACTCCAAATTAGATGAATAAGTTGTTACCCAGAAATATCCTGATGGTTTACTCAACATATAATCATTAGGTTAAAAAAAGTGTCTACTTATTTGGTCCATAAGTTGAAGGGTCTTGGGTAAAACACTCAACCAAGAATGTTATGTGATGATATTTAAACAAATATCTTCATGCCTCTTTAAAAAATAAGCTGTTATTTTGTGTCTGAGTGGTTCATACAAGCGACATTTCAATATATATAAAAGCTGTATCTGTTTTACAAGATACAAAAACAGCTTCTGCTCTTCTCCAATCAACGTCTGCCTACCAATCAAAACGCCAGCAAAGTTCTCATCTGGGGAACGTCGGGTGGACACATCGTGATATGAACAACAGCAGCAGTAACAACAACAAGGCTGATCTCCCCCTCCAGAGGAACACTGGTCTGGCTGGTCCGAGCACACGGACCCTCCCTCTGGCCCATGTTTGTCATGAGCTGACCCTTCCATTTAATTAATTAAAATTAGCATCTGTCCCCTTGGCATTGACTTGTTACGTCGGATAGAATCATCTTTTTGTATCTGCTGGCCCCCGGGGCTGCTGGCCCTAACGAGGCCCAAGATCCTAATTAGTCGATGTAAGAGGGGAGATGAGGGGAGAAGACGGAGCTGGACAAGGAGGATAAAAGACAGAAGAAGTGGGGAAGAGAGGGTCCTGCTGGGCTGAGCTTGGCCTGAAGTAAAACAGGGTATTTATACACCTTCACATGATGGAGGGGGGGGGCAGAGGAGATGAGCAGCCCTGAATCCTTCCCTCTGTCTGTTGTATATCCTCTCTTTCTCTGTTTACCTTCCTCTGCCTTTGTCTGATACGTCTCACTATTTGTCTCTTTCCGCCTTGTTCTCACCTCCATTGTCGCAGTCAAACAAGTACTACAGAATCAGACAAGGCTTAGCAACCAGACTTTAGTACACTCCAGTAAAATCTATAAACATTTTTTTTACTGTGCTGTAATATTTTAGATGCTTTTTGAGGTGTGAAAAGAGCAGAATGTGATTCTGATTTTTTCATCTTCCAGAAAAACATTTAAACAAAAACAGATGAGATGTGTAATTCAGCTGCAGAACTGTGGCTCAGGAGTTCTGCTGCTGCTGTATCATGCAGGACCTTTAGGGTCAGGGGTGCTTTTACACATTTTGGGGCCCAAGAAAAACCATATGTGACCCTCCACTTCCTTTATTTATCCACTAATATTTAACTGCTTGGAGTTTTTTTCCCTAGTAGACTCAGTTAATGTTAAGTAACCACTTTTCCAGAAATCGAATGCAAGGTTCAGGACTTTCAAGTGAGTTCAAATGAAACTTTTAACCTTTTTTGCAGCAGTGACCTCATGAATAAGGGATTCCAGGTTCGTTTAATCTAAAAGTATTAGTTTCTGTGACAGATTGGGCCAAGTTTTTTATTTTTTCTCAAATTTATGACATTTTAAGCCACTCAAGCTGAGCCAAAGACCCCTATTGAACAAAAGCAGTGGATTTAGGTTTTCCCTTGCTGGACACGGGTCACTGGGACCCTTCCTGGAGCCAGGCCTGATGGTGTTCAGTTCACAACCACCACATCTACATCCAGTAGTTCACCTTTGGATGTGGTGGAAAAGGAGATTCTCATCATAGATGTGCAGCTACTGTGTGATTCTAGCATGTCGACATGAAGCAGAACCTCTGAGGAACCTGGTGATGGATATTTCCACCAAGAATGAAGGCAATAAAAAAAAAAGAATGAAGGGTCCAACAGTACTAAGGTGGACCTAAAAATGGCCAGCATGTGTAATTATGATGGAAAGAATGAAAATAAATGTTCATACAGTACATTGATTGGACATAGGAGCCCTTGGTAGTTTGGGGCTCAAGGCAATGTGTAATGGTAAAGTCTGGAAAAGACTGACTGTGCTGTAATTACCACTGCTGTTCTGCACACATCTAAATAGAAAATGAAGATTTTGTTCGAGGGTGTTCACACATTCAAATTTAGATTTTCCTTTTCCTGGGACAAAACACTAATGTGTCTTTGAGAATTGAACATTTAAGGAAAGTGTAATTTGAGACTCAGTGTCTTTGTACTCTTTGGATTTGTGTTGAAGTTTACTTTTTTCCAACTCTTTACAGATAAAAACTTTTTCAGATTTTACTAAGGTCCTAAAAGTTTCATGTTGTCTAAAAACAAACCATATTAGAGTAAACTGCAATACAGCCTGACACTGAAAATATAAGTCATAAGTATAAAAATTGCATTAGAAATAGACTAAAAAGACTTTTTAAAACTAAGTAATCTAGCTGCAACTTGTTGGTCTGACTGTTTCTCTGTGTCAAAAACCACAGCTGCATGTTTGCCAGGTTTCAGGCTGGTGTCATATCCTGGTCCTCTCAGTGTCCGGGGGTCGGTGGAGACAAGCTGGTGCTTGGTGGGCCCTGCTGATGAGAGACCAATGAGAGCAGACAGGATGTGGGCAGCAACTCGTTCCAGACAGACATGTGTCAGTGAAACAGTGGCTGACACTGGAGGATGCCCATGTGGTGGGAGATGTTAGAGCTTTCAGAAAGTATTAGAAAGAGACGGTGTGCATGTGATAGAGAGACAGAAAGTGAGACTAAATGTATGTCTGTCCTAATTCACTGCAGCTCTGCAAGAGCCCCAAGAAATGAAGAAACACATGTACATGCTTATAAACAGCCTCATATTTTAAATCAAGGATTTGTTCCTCATACTCTTTGATAGACATTTATCCAGAGCCGGCATGCCTGGAAGATCAAGTAACTGTAATATTTGAAGATCGGTGAAGGACAATTTCTCATATTCTGGCTTATTGCTTAGTATAGAGTGATGTCACTGTAAATGCCAGGCTGTGCTTCTGACCAACCCGAAGGATGCTTTTCTTTGCTGTATCAGCACCAAACAAGCCTTTTTTACCATTTAGGCTTATGAGTAGCTCTTAGTAACAACCTGGATCCAGATGTGGTTCCAGGATTTCTTTTTATTTTGTATAGCCTGGGAGGAGTAAAATCTCAGAATAAGTGATAAACACAGCAGGAACTCAACAATCAGTATGTTGAACTGAAGGAACAAACACACACTAATGAATATTGTGGGATTTTCACAGCGAAGCGCCTATTAACGGCAACTAACTTAGCATCCATCTTGGATCTGTTGTGTAGCGGCTGGTTGGGCAGTGTTATGGTGCTCGTGTGTTTTTGTTTTGGTTTCTTTCCACCCTTTTTAGGCACGTCAGGCTTGCTGTAGGAGGGTAGAGCTGTGAGTCAGAGCCTGCAGTTCCAGTAATCACTCTCACCTGTGTGATTTTCACACCTGCTTCCACTCAGCTCATCTCCACCCCTTCTTAACCAGTC
>JAVQJG010042851.1:0-11446 GCA_036024015.1 Craterocephalus amniculus | reverse complement strand
CTCAAATATCGCTGTTTGTCTGCTATATGATATATTTAACTGAAATTGATGATCCAAACAACCAGTGATTTATAAAGAAAAATCTTAAAAATGATCAGGGGTGCCCAAACTTTTGCATACGACTGTTTATAATCTTGGTCTGAAAAAAAAGCTGAGATACGCAAGGTTGCAATAAAATCAAGATACTGTATGTGTTACAGTCAGCATAAATTCACCTGGAACACAACAGACAAATCTAAATGATTAACCACTCTAAAAAAAAAGGACAGAATTCCCTGTTATACTTTGGTTCTTAACTTTTAGAGTTAAAATGAGTGACTTTTCTTACTTTTATACTTTTAATTCTTGTAAATACTATTTGTAATTTTTTATATGTGTTGTCCTTGTTTTAGCACCTCCACCCCAGGACAAATTTCTTGTATGTGCAAATTTACTTAGCAATAAAGTTTTTTGTGAGGTGGAGAAATTAACAGAAGATCGAAAGTAGACACATCTGTTATCACATTTTTGTTGTGTTTATAGAATTGTGTTTAATTTGGGTGGCAGAAGTAGGTGGAGTCTTTCGCTAAGGTTCTCATGCTTATGATATGCTACATGTTAAGACCTGTGCTTTGTTTGAGCAAAAATCATCTGTACTGCTAAGTTGCTATTGGTATGCAACTTGGATAATAAATCTGAATATTTTAAGATCCCTCATCAGACTTTTTTTTTTGGTGTGCGGATAGTTTTTTTTTATTTTCAACTCAATCACAAAAGCTGTAGCTTAATATTTAAGCATCAATACCCCATGTTGCTTCATCTCTATCAGATTTGTGAGATTAAACAGAAAACATGAACAAAAAGAATTAATGAGTTATTCAGCTCTTGCCAAACTTAGATTCTTGGATTCAGATCCAAGACGGCTGTCAAACCCACTCCTACTGAAACAGCATGTTAGTTTGTGAAAAATCCCTGTATGTGGTACGAGAGCGGTCCAAAACAAGTCGATTGTAGATATGAGAGAAAACAGAACTCCTGGGTTAACTGTGGTCATATCTTTCTATATGTGGGGGCGGCTTTTTATTCAAAGGATTAGGTTCATTTACTGGAGAAAATTCTGGAAGTTCACCCCTCTTGGCTATATGACAGGGATTTGCAAGCTCTTGCTATAAAGGCGGCTCTTTATTTAGGAAATAGTTTATTTCAGCTCAGTGCATCAAAATATAATTTGATGTTTACTAATGATACAGTGGTAGAGCTTATGTTGACACAAACTGGAGTAGGGGGTGGCGGGTTGCGAGGTGCACTCAAAAGTTTATAAAGTGTAGCCCTCTAGAGTTCATTAATTAAGATGGTGTCTTTGATCATGAAATATTTCCTAACAGTTAACCCTCTTAATAAGTAAAGCATAGTCTGCAAAGCTACATTATTACTCCCTAACACAAAGCTCTACAACGATGTCAGACATGAGTCCCAACTTTCCTTCTTGTTCGCTGTGAGCCGATGTAAAGCCCGTTTCCTCGGGTTATCAAAGCCCCACTCGAGATGAAGATTGCAGATAGATTCAGGCTCAAGATGAAACATTTGCAGCTTGGATGTCTTTGCATCAGTTTGCGCCACCCACAGCCCTCTTGGCTCTTTTTGTGTTCTGTCTGAAGAGAAACACTTTGAAGACATTTTATTTTCATCATGACAAGAAAAACAGAGGTGAAGTGCAGGAGTCAAGGCTTGAGGGATCTGTGTGAGTCATTTGTAGAGACGTGCCTGCACATCCAGGAATCTGGTGGGTGGGTTTGTATAAAGAGAGGAGCCCAATTGGTATGTTGCTAATAGCATCTAAGTTGACATTTTGTACAATCTTGGCTTGTAGGGTCATTTGTGATGAAAATCCTAAAACCTTAATATCTTAGAAGACATTCTTTGCAAACTAACCGCATTTTCACTTCCAAAAAGATGTATGGACATAAAAATATAGTCAACATAATGATGGAGATAATTCTATAATGATGGTCTGTTACTGGTTAATACATGATGTCCATTAATTACAGTGCATTCAAAACCACACTTAATATTCTTACATAATAGCGCAGAGGAAATGGCAAAGGACATAAATGAGAAGAACATTGATATCTTTGTCAATAACGTCTGTATTTCCTTAGAAGGGTTTGAGTTTCACTCCTCAGTTCATTTGTGCCGGTGGAAACTGCAGCAGCAAAGATCCCTGCTGAGTTCTGCCCGTACTATTTTTTTCCACCGGCTATCATTTTAATGACCTGAACTATGATTATTTGTAGCCTTTCTGCACTTACAGTAATGGCATTTATGCAACTTTCATTGAGGTCGTCTGCTTGTCTTGTTTCTTTTTTTTCAAAAATCAATTAACTTTTCACACTGCAGCAATTTATTTTCAAGAAGAACAAACATTTCCTCAATTCTGTAATAACAGCTTGGATTGATAAAAACGTGCAGCATTCACTTTTGTTTAATAAAACATCCTCATTTCTAGTTTAAAGGATAACCTTATTGGAGTTAATGACCTGTTTGAGTGCATGCACTAATAATTAAAAAAGCATACGGACAATGGATTCCGGAGAAAAACCTAACGGGAGGAAAAAACCCATTGATATCAGTACTAAGTGATACAAAAGTAAATTTAAATGTGAACAGAAATAGTTGTGAATGTTTCAGGGATTATTGATGGATGGAGTCCCTATAGCTTAACAGTTTTGAAGTTTAATCTCATAAAAATCTCTGTATGAAAAAAGAGCTAGAATTAACTATAACTAATAACTTTATATATAATATATATATATATTACCATCCAAGCGTTTATAAGATAGACTGGATTCATATACTTAAGGTTTTGAGGAAACTGATGCTCCAGCTAATCATAATTGGGTTTCTTTCTGGGTTACACCTGAAAAAACTGATAAAAAATCCAGTTATGTAAATGCTTCTTTATTCTTTATTATCCAGGAGAAAAGTTCTCAGCAAATCAGATTTATCTAATCCACCATTGTGTCAGTGTTTGAAACTGTTTATTTTAATCACAGAAAAGATGTAGGCTATGTGTACAATTATCAGAATGTTCAGTTAATAAAAGAATGGCACAAAAACTAGTGCATTTCCAAAGCTGTTAAGTGGGTCACAGTCTCCCAGAGCCCACCTATTCTCCTCAAGATCATCAGGAACTGGCAGAGAGGGCTTGTTTCAATAAACTGTGAAACCAAATCATAGTCCTTATCTATGCATCAGTTTTTTGTTTGAAAGCAAAATAAAGAATTCCTTATAGAAATACATGCATTTGGACTTTGCACAATACAATGAGGGGATTTTTTTCTATTCTAAAGCTTTTGGAAACACTCAGTTCTGACATTGTGTTATTATTTCCATTCAGATCTGGAATTCTCATTGGGACACAACATTTTAGGTCCTTTAAACAGCTTTCATTTCTCTTTTCATTTGCCAAATGCTTGAATCATTTGAGCCACAGTGCTCATTTTATGGCAGAAAAGCCTCTGAAGAACTCTGCGTCAGCAACTCAGCTGCACAAAAATATTACATCTAATACTGAAGCATCAGTAGCAGTTTGCATGAGTAGCAGCTACAGTAGCAATAGTGGTAGCTTGCATTAGTTATCATTGATAGAAGCTAAAAATGGCAGGTCACATTAAAAGAAGACAGCATTATTAGCCATAGATATAAACACTAGATTGCACCTTCAGGTTCGTCCGGCACGTCAGCACGGCCGCCATCTTGGGCCAGGGTTTCTCACTGGCAGTGAGCCCGGTTCAGACCGGTTCTGGTGTCAAATTTAACATCTGAGACCAAACTACCAGACTTTTGTGCTGCATTTGGATGTTTCCATGAAAGAAAAACCAAAACCAAGGATATGGGAATAGCATTTCAGTAGTAAGAGGTTCCTAGCACTTATTTAACTGTGATGAACTTGTTGAATATGTTGCATTTCTTTAGCTACCAGACAAAACTGGCTTATTGTTTGTCAGGAAAACATACTGAGATGCTTTTGTTAGTTGAAAGCAAAACGGAGAACTACGAGAGGACATATCCTGAGATGCTGTGTATGCAGTGATAACCAGTGGAGGTATCCCAGCTTTACCCCTGGTGGCCATACTGGTCTGTTTACAACAACTGTCAAACAGACAAGGAGGGACAGCGCTGTTGCTATGCAGCTCCTCATTTAGCAAACTGGCCGAGAAAACCTGCCACCTAGAAGCTAGTTAGCATTAGCAGCTCCCACCAACAAAAAAGGCCTGGACTTACATACAAGTATTTTTTTACAAATAAAAAGACCTATTACCCCACATTATACATTGCGTAAAAGTATTTGAATTAACAGGATTGAAATAATATCAGGTAAACTGCCTTTAAGTTTAAAAACTGCAACTTTCAGGGAATCAATCTGATCTTTAGACATTCGTGCACTGTGTCCATCCATCCATCTTACTGTAGCAATTCCACTCTAAAGGACGAGCAGCCTTTAGGTTGGATGAAGCAAAGCAAGCTTGTAGCCAGGATATTTAGTGTTTGCTTTGCTTTTAATTACTTTCCCGTGTGTAAACAGTTCCTGTCACACCCATATTTAATGACATACCTGAGTTTGCACACTCTTAAAAACCCAAAGCAAACACAAGCCCTTGTCCCAGTTGCTGGCCTGTGATTTTGAATCAATATAAAGCAGAATCCACTGAAAAGGAAAAAAGGGATGAGAAGGCAGAGAGCTTTTAGGGTTATTCCCCAGGGTCTGAGGTATGTAAAATCACACTGAAGAAAAATACTCCAAAATATTCTAAGACTTTCCAGACTTACTCCAAGGAGCCACTTCATCTTAATTCTTGTCTGGTCATAAGTATCATTAGAACGTAGTCTGTGTTTCACTGATAAGAGAGGGGATGTGTTCACGATGTAACATATAATAACTCTGTCATAACAGCAAAACAACAACAAAAGTCCCACAATTAAGTATTCAGTATTCATCCTGGAGAGCTTGCTTTCCTCGCTTCACTGCACAATGACAGGAGAGGGTCGGGGCAGCTGCCTTGATATTAAATCATTTAGATAATGTGTTGACCTGGGGGAAGCTCAGACACAGATAACCCCAGCAGTTAAGATAGCAGGAGGAGAGGATGTGACTGGGCCGTCAACACAAACTGCACACACATGCAGAGACTTCCGCGTCACAAAAGACGGATTCATATATAATTCATATCTGGTGCTAGGACACATTTATTGCTTGTCTCCGAGGCAGAGAAAAAAGTCTCAGTTGGGACAGGTTAGTTTATTTAGGACTGAAGTGGCTTCTTGCTCTCTGTCTCTGAAAGTATATCAGGGCTGAGGTGTCAAAAGGCACAGAAGAGATAAAAACGATATCTCAAAAACTGACTTCATGAGTGCATTTGTTTTAGCAAACTGGGGAGTTGGACTCATTTCAGCATTTGTATTGCAATGTGCACAATTGTTACGTTATGATATCAGGGGCTATGTGTCAAATTAAAAAAAAAAAAAAACCTTTCCAGTAGTTTTTAACAGAATATGTGCATGTATTTTTTTGTTTTACCTTCAGTTTAATCTGTGATGAGGAATATATCTGTGCTTGGCAAAGAGTCGTTTTGACAGTTTCATAATTGCCTTATTTAATAACTCAAATGAAACCATGAAGCTTTGCTGCCTTTTCTAAAGAATACACAAATTATCCTTTTAGAATAGATATTTCTAACATATTTCTGGTCTTTCTGACAACATGTTTTTGTGCCGTTTTATTTTTAGATTCCTGACTTTCTCTATTAAGACAAATGGGTTTAGAGCAGTGTTTCTAAATTCCAGTCCTCAGGACCTGCCTGCCCTGCGTGTCTTGGATGTGTTTCTACTCCAACACACCTGAATTAGATTAATAAACGCCCTCATCAAGTTCTTTGCAAGCCTGCTAACGAGCCATTCATTTCATTCAGGTGTGTGAAAGTAGGGTTGCCTGGAAGACACGCAGAGCAGTGAGCCCTGAGGAACAGAATGAAACACTGGTTTAGAGCACTGTCTGATGGAGTTTATGAATGGAAACACTATTCATAATGTCATGACAATCTACAATGTTTACTATGAGGTTAAAATGACTATTTAGAAGTTACAGACAAAGACAAGTCACTTCTGCAGCATGTGATGCTGTCAGAGATTCTCTCTAATCCTCCCCTACCAGCTCTGCTTCCAACATGTCTTCCATCCATGCTATAGACACAGTTAGAAAACCAAACAGCTGCAAAACTTTCAGCCACATGACAAGCAATGTCTGAAACCATTCGCTGCAAGATTCGATCAGGTAAGTGAGATGATTCAATCCATGCAAATCTTTGTTTACTAATTTTTCAGGTCTACATTATGCATTTAAATCTTCGTTGTAAAAATAAATGAACAAACAGCTGTTTGCTCACGCAGGAAAACTCAGCCCTTCTGTGGAGCCCACCTGTGTGGGGCCACCATGCCAGCAAGCGCAGCACTACATCTCACTTTACAGGAGACTTTCCACTAATTGATCACCATCCAAATTTAGTTTGTCCCTACTGCCTCCAACCTCTCATATTTGACATTTTAAGTTGTTTCCTTCCTTCCCTCTCCGTTCAATAGTCCCTTTGTTTAATTACAGGGTCACAATTTTATCACACCATATCATCTTGGACGTGAGTGTATGCAGCTTGTTCAGTGTTTTTGTTGGGCCAAAGAGCCGGACAAATCTTTCTAATTCATCCTGACAAGTGCAAATTAAGCTTAGTGAGGAAATGCCCCTTGAACAGAGTCTTTAGTTTGCTCTTAAAAGTAAACAAGGACTCTGCGGATCAGACATGGTTCCGTAGATCTTTCCACCACCAGGGAACAATAGCGGAAAAAGTCTAGCAACAAATTTCGCACCATGTTCTGATTGGAGCACTAGATGTCTTTTGCAAGCAGAGTGTGAGTGTCAGGAGGGAGTGTTTTCTGGATTAAGGCATGAAGGTAGACAGGAAAGGGTTGGACTATTGTTTTGTAAGTCAGAAGCAAAGCTCTGAATTCGTTGCGCGATGCAGGTTGAAGCCAGTTTAGAGCGATGAGTAACGGTGTGACATGAGTTCTTTTGGGCAGGTTGGAGAACAGGCGTACTGCTGCATTCTGAATCATCTACAGAGGTTTAACTGAGCATGCAGACAGGCCTGCAAGCAAGGAATTCCAGTAGTCAATGAATATTTCTACTGCAGGTATGACAGAAGGTAGAATGCTCAGTGGGATGTCAGTATAGGCACAGCATGAAGAGAACAGGTTGTGGGATTTGATTCTTTTATGATTTGTTCGGTTGTTCTTTAATATTGCCGATTCTTAGTTTGCTTTTTAGACTATATGAAAAAGTTGAATTATGACAAAATGGAAAGACTTAATCAAGGGCCAATTTTCCCCAAAAATCCAAATGACTTGCAAGTTTGTTTTTAAGATTTATTCAGCAATTTTATGCTCCTCTTGGCAAGGTGAATTTCCTCACACAACACAGTAGCCAGACTATCATTCTGCTTTCCTGCTAGAGAAGACAAATAGAGTATTTGAACCCCCTCTACCCCCAAAAATAAAAAAAATGATTTCAAAACTGTAAACCTAAAATATTACGATGCTAATGTGAATTGAATTTTTTCTCCCACCCACTACATTTCATGGTTTTTAACACATTGTGAGGTTATCTAAATTGTGCCACTGCTGTACCTCTCTCCTGCTCCAGAGCCTTTTGGGTTGTTTCGTCTGTGTTATCCTTCATCTTCGCTGTATATCACTGATGCTTCGCTCCTTTTTCAGGCTTGAGGTAACACCATTCTCTTGTTCTTAGATTTGCTCTCTCATCTTTGGTTTGCCTTGGATGCTCAGCTCATCATATATGCTTGTTTTACACTCCATTGTCCAGCTAGCAATGCCACCAGTAGCCGGCGACTGCATAAATCACTTGGTACCAGTTCTGAGTGGATTTATCTTTGATCTTTTTCACTGAAGTAACCTGGATAAGATGCCTCCTGCCTAAGAAGCTTGACTCTCCACAATGTGTGCAGCACAGAAACACATTGCACTACTTTCTCTTCTGCCTCTCAGCATCTGCTGAGCCCCAGACATCGCCGTGAGCTGGATGACCCTTCCCCTTTTTTTGCTGACTTAATAAACAAGTGTACTCTTCATAGGAAGAGATGTTCACTGCAGTCTGTGTGTGAAAGAGCTGAGGGAAGGCATTACAGGCTCTGTGATGCAACACATCATGGCAAATGAGGCAGGGGACATCCAAGCCCTCTAAATCTGTAAACTCAAACACTACCTCTCTCTCCCAGTAGCCTCGACAGGCCTGGTGGTGTATTTACGACCCCCATTCTAGCAACATCAGCAGATTTTTTGGCAGCGACAGCTTAAGGCTCCTGATGTTCAGGATTCTTTAGACTGAAAATTATATTTGCCTGCGATATTGAGAAATTTGATCAAACCTTCAAGTAAAATGGTGTGGGGGTGCTTCCTTGTCAGGTTTTACACAGTGTGGTATTTCCTAATTGCAGAAACAGAAAACAGGATTGCAAAGTAATTTGAACTAGCTTTTTGTATAATAGGAAAATGCTATTCATAGCAACAAATCTATAAAATCAGTCAAAGTTGTGCAGTTCCCTCCTGATGGAGTGGACATTTCGGTTTTATTTTACACAGCTTTGTTTTCCTGTGCTTCATACTGTGCTACTAAGCAGCAGAAGAGTGTTGACTGTTGTGGCTGGAAAAGGTAAGGCTTCAGGTTGAAGAACAAAAAAGGGACAAGGATAAGAAAAAACGACATCATGTGTCCTGTGGTAGCCTAACAGTTATTTTTTCAGCACCCATCCACTCAAACTCCTTAACAGACCTTTTTTCAACTTAGAAAAAAGTGACATAACATCCTTCATTGAGCTTATATCACCACAAACACTAGGGGAAGTTATTAACAAATAACAGGAAGTCCTCTTACAATATTTTGCTTTATTCTATCTTTTGTTGTCTATTAAAGCTGTAAAAAAGATCTTTACAGTCAATTCACCATGAGGCCCGTATCACCTTAGAAAAAAGTTCTGCCACCGCTGATATGCAGATGACACACGGCTTAGTGTCAACGGCAGCTACTCCACCCTCATCATTATCGTCGTCCCTGTCTCAGTTCACCATTTGTCAGGATGGAACAGAATTTCCTCCAACTCAACAGCTCCAAAACTGAGACCACTCCTGAACAGACCAAATCATCACTCCAAACCAGCATCACCACCTGTGGTTTAAAGATTCCCATCACATTATCAGTCACAATCTTGGTGTAAAAATCAGCCCCCAACTCACTTATGAATCACTTCAAGCACCTCTGCAAGACCTCTTTTTACCCGAAAATCTCCAAACTGTGCATCTTTCTGTCCCTCTCAGATGCAGAAAAGTGATTAACGCATTATATAAATTAACAAACATATTTGCAGCTTAACTTCAAACAATGTGGAACGTTTGTCAGTGCACCATTTTCCAGTACAATGATTACACTGATGGACATGTCAGAGCTTGGTATGCAGTGTTGCCAACTTTGTCGCTATATTTAAGGAAGTTTCAGACCCCTCCAGTGAGTTCTTTTCAGAAAAGATGACAAGCGCCAAATCTAGAGACTTTTTCTGGTCTTTTAGCAGGGCTCTATATTGACACCTGCCAACCTGCCAAATGTGGGTAAAAATTTAATTTGAAGAGTACAAATAAAGTCTTATTAACCATTTTGGCACGTGAAGAATAAAAGGTCAAAGCAGAAGCCGAATACTGTAAGAGAATGGCAACCACCTGCTCTGCAAGCAGTGGGTGGGCTTTCATTTGATAGGCACACGGAGCTGCCAATCACATGCTAGGAATTGTGGCCGTACTGTTGTAAAAGAATAAAGTGACTAAAGCTCACAGAACAACAGAGACCAAAATAAGCTTCTTATTTGAATTCTATTGGAATCTAAAAAACAGTACAGAATTTCATGTTGATTTTACTCATTTGTGTCTTTACCTTTTACCTTTTTTAAGTTAAAAAAGTCACATAGGACTAGAGTTTATGTTTGGGAAGACCTGGATGGGAGTGAGTGGGGGGGAGCAAACATTTTCCTTTTTCTTAGTTTCTGTGTATGTAAGTTTGTGTGTGGAAGAAATTTTTTTTTAATTTTTATATTGTTGTGTGAAGGCTGTTTTAACTCTCTTTTATGCAAACATTGTTTTTAATTTGCAGAGTACTTTGAGTTGCCCTCGCCTGAAAGGTGCTTAATAAATAAATAAAAATTTGAATTTCTCAAATGAAAATACTGAGGATATTTATCATGTTATAATTTTAAGGAACAACTTTTCCAACTGGGTTCTAACTGCTAAGGCTGTTCAGGTCCCGAGACTGAGTTTATGATCACAGATTGTGCTGGTAAAGAAAGAGGAAGTGATGAGTTAATTAATTTGGGCAAAGGGGAAGCTGGGAATAAAAACGTGTCTTAGTTTATCTCATGAGATCATCAGCTTGCCTGACAGCAAGTGGAACAGATACGTAAGCTTGTGTTTGTTAAAAAACATCAAAACCATTAAGTGGGTAAAACTTGAAGCATATCATACCAGCATTAATGAGAATCTTGACATCAGTAAACTTGATATAAAGTAATGAATTCAAGATCACATTTTTTAGGAGTTTCAGAAGTTTCTTTTCCTTCTGTCAAACAGGGGCGTTTCTAGTGGGGGGGCCTGGGGAGGCCCGGGCCCCCAAAATTTGATTGGCCCCCTCAAGTGCCACCCCAAGAATAAATGATCAAATATTAAGTGTAAACTCACTGTTGCATAGTAAACCTTAGATATCCAATTGCAAGCAAATGAAGCACATGATGAACATGTTTTAAATCAGAGGTGTCAAAGTCCAGTCACTTTCAGATGTATCCCTTCTCCACCACACCTAAATCAATTGCTTGAATTATCTCACCCACCTGTCATATAGCTCTGTAGAGAACTGGAAGCGAGGCATTAATTCCATATTTAGCACTTTCTCCATGATCAGTCATGACATATATAGAACCAGTGGATTCTTTGTAATGTCAGGATTGTGAAGATGTCATTGCCCTATCCAAATATCTAAAAAAAACAAACAACAAAAAGCAACCTCAAAAATTTAAATGCTGATAATAAATGATTTCCCATTTTATGTGTGAAATGAAACAGAGGAGAATATTCAAACTTAATAGATCAATTTTAAGCTATTATTGTTGCATTTAAATAAGATTTAATGACAAAAGAATAAGTAATTCATTTTAAAGAAGGATTTATTATAATATTTACTTAATTGTTGAGTTTAATAGTTTAACTTAGAAAAAATAATGCATTTCAATTCAGCTAAATTTGAACAATGCCAATTCATGACAGTTTGATCTCAGAGCATTTCACAGATGTAGACACAGTTCTGAAG
>JAVQJG010042836.1:0-15752 GCA_036024015.1 Craterocephalus amniculus | reverse complement strand
AGAAATTTGGTATGATCAACTTTACTGATAGCTCTACCATCTATAGTTATATTTATGTTTTGTTCCTTGCATATATGTCTATTAGTGCGGAAAATAATATAATAGGATTTAGTAATATTTAGGTACAATTTATTGCATTTTAACCAAGAGTTTACCTCAGCTAGTTGCTCATTCAAGAGCTTTACGAGCTGGTCCACATGTTCATGAGATACAAATAAATTTGTGTCATCTGCAAAAAGAAATTTATGTATAGTAGAACAATACGTGAAATCATGTATACAAGAAACAAAAGAGGGCCCAGAATGGACCCTTGGGGGACCCCAAAGTTTATATTTTCTGTACCAGAGTTCAATCCCATTATATTCACAAATTGCTGTCTTCCATAGATATAGTCCCTAAACCACTGGAGAGCAACACCCCTGACGCCATAATGGTACAACTTTCCAAGTAAAATTTTGTGATCAACTGTGTCAAACGCTTTTGAGAGATCGAGAAAGACGCCCACAGCAAATTCACCTCTCTCAAACTCATCGTTTATTTTTTCAACTAGATCTAATATGGCCATACTTGTACTGCTGTTTTTCCTAAAGCCATATTGTGAGGATCCCAAAATTTTATGTTTTCCCAAGTATTCTGTCAATCTCGTATAGACCACTCTTTCCAACACTTTAGATAGAGTTGGTAAGATTGATATGGGTCTATAGTTTTGAATGTTATTTTTATCACCCAACTTATATATACAGTAGGTATTATTTTTGCCACTTTAGTTTGTTTTGGGACAATGCCATTCTGTAAAGATAAATTTATTATGTAGGCAAGTGGCTCAGCTATTTCATTTGTTATTGCTTTCAGTATCTTGCTACAGATTCCATCAGCACCAGCTGTGTATGAAGATTTCATCTTGTTTATAATTCCAATTACCTCCATTTTACAGGTAGGTTTAAAATAGCAAGAACTGGAATAATTGTTTTGGAGATACGATCTATAGTGTATATTGTCAGGTTGACATATTTGTTGGGAGAGATTTTTACCGATAGAGACCAAAAATCAGTTGAAAATATTAGGTAAGTCATCCTTCTCAGTTATGTCAGATGATGACGTTTGCACTACGGCGTCAGGTATAATCTATGGTTTTATATTACGTCCAAGTATCTTATTTGATACATTCCAAGATTTTTTCTGATCCCCTGAAGCTTTCTTGAATTGGTCAGTGAAATAGTTTTGTTTACCAGATCGCACTAGGCTAGTTAATTTATTTTTATATATTGTGTATATGGTCTTATTTATACTAGTTGGATTTTTTCTATATTGGTTGAAAAGCTTATTTTTCTTCAGAATAGATTTCAGTAAACCTTTTGTAAGCCATGGTTTATTGGAGGAGGAGGAAAGGAGCATGCTCAGAAGGAGCGGGATGAACTTAAAGCGGAATGAAGGTTTCCATGATAGAGGATGAGAGAGGAATTATCTGATTCAGGGTTAAACCTGGAATAAACCAGCCTCTTTATTCAGGATTAACTTTCATTCAGAATTAACTTTTCTATCGGGAATTAAGTGTTTACATGCTCATTTTCACCTGTTGAACGCTGAATTTACTTTCATTCTGAAATAAAGAGGAATTAAACTCAAAGAAACATAGCCTCTGTCTGTTTAGGTCCAGGTGATAACGGTCCTGATGGAACTCTACGGTACGTCTGCGTCTCTAAAGCATCACTTCTCGAAGCCCTGCAGCTGCTCCTCCTGCTTCTGATTTTCTAGCCTCGCTCCCTTCGATGCTGCAGATAAACTGACTCCATTAAGTTCGCCCACTTGGGAAAGTCTCTTGAGCGGCGTCCCATCAATACGATGGAAGGAAGCCTTTAATCTGGAGGAATGAGGTGTGTTTGGACCTGAGTGGCCACGCTGATCAGCTCCATCGATCAGAGGCTGAGGACAAAAACACTCTGTGAAGATGGTTTCATCCATGTTACAAAAAAAAAACGGTCGTCTCTCAGACGGCTGGAGGCTGCCGGGGCAGAAGAGGAAAGCTTCGTTCAGCAGCAGTGATGCTGAGAACATCACCTGCAGTAAATACGTCACCCTGCACGGTCTGACCGAGTGGTCCGACATTAAACTGGATCCTGAGGAGTAAATTAACTTCCCGAGGATACTGAAATCGAAAGAAAACCCAAGACCTAAGACCACTAAGCTAATCTGTTTTCCAAACTAAACTGGTTTAAGTCTGGTTTAATCATCCATCCGTACATCTTCCAAGTTTGAATGGTTGACCTGTATAGATTTCTAGGGAATACACCGGTTCGCCTGCAATAATGTGATTTAGCTTAGCAACTAAAAATGTGAATGAAATAAATCAGATAGAAAAATAGCAATTAATCATTTTGATAGATACTTTTTGCATCACTTTAAGGTAAAAACTGCTGAAGACCCAGCTGTATTCTGCCAGTGGTGGACACCTTTTGTACAGCAACAATTTTGCTGTACAAAAAATTCAAACGGTAATAATCAATCAAAATACAAAAAATATATTTTTTAAAAACATCCTGTTAGAGGGAAAAATAGAGATTTCAAATTTGAACATTTTTAATTTTCTCACATAATAATAATGGTCACTAACTAGTACTGCATGTACTGTAAATACAAATATATTAATGACAACAAAATTAGGTGGAAAGTAGCAGTTTTTCTAGAACCTGGCACCTACATCTCTTCTTTTTGCTATCTAAAAAGGTTAATGAAGTGTTGTGCATGGTCCCCGTGGAAATAAATACACCATACCTA
Source organism: Craterocephalus amniculus (assembly GCA_036024015.1). Lineage (NCBI taxonomy): Eukaryota > Metazoa > Chordata > Actinopteri > Atheriniformes > Atherinidae > Craterocephalus > Craterocephalus amniculus. Next base: position 12,977 of record JAVQJG010042836.1, on the reverse strand, counting down.
CCATGCCATACCATACCATACCAATTTTCAGTTATAATAATGATATTAATATTAATATCGTTATTTAGCACAACATGAAAGCAGAATATTGGACTTTCTTCAAACCCCATTTCCAGACAAGTTTGGTCATTTCTACATAATAAAATCTTTTGTTAGGATGATTTGGTCTTTTTGCAGAGCTCGATGCTGCTGCTGAACAAAATGTTTTCCTAAGAGGAGGGTATCGGTACGCCTACTCAGCTCTCTCACCATAAAGAGGAGCCATCCTCCTCTTCCTCCTCTTCCTCATCCAGGCCGAGCAGCATGAACAAACAGACTAAATCTTCCTCAGCCAAAGACCTGATTTAATCCCTAAGATCAACATCAGATGTCTCCGCTGTGCCTCCAGAAACGAAGAGACACTTCGGGAACATTCTGAAAAATATTTAGTCTCAAACTGAGATTCATTTATACGGTGAAGACTAGACAGAGATGAAAATAAACAAGTCCAGCATTTGAACTGTCAAGTGAGAAACAGTTTATTTACCATCAGTCTGAACAGATGATCACTGGAAAGCACCGCAATCCTCATGTTACAGAAACAGATGTCGTTAATAACACCCCCCCCCCCCCCCACACACACACACACACAGGTTTATGTGAAAAATGGCAGCGCAAACGCTTCATTCTGCTTTAAAAAGATGAAAAACGACGAGTAAACGATTCATTCCTCTTTGAATAGATGGAAAACCACGTAAACACTTCATTCTGAATAAAAATGATATTTGTGAATGAAACTAAATCCTGAGGGAAGCGGCTGGTTTTTTCCACGTTTAATTCAGAATGAAATAATTCCTCTATCATGAAAACCTTCATCCTGCTGTAAGTTAACTCCGGTGGTTCTGAGCGTGCTCATTCCCTCCTCCTGTCGCCATGATGACCATCTGAAGCCAGGGTTGGACTCAAAGTGGGTGCGTCCAGGTGAACGTGAAGTAGTATGCTAGAAACTGCAATCCACATCCAGAGAAAATGCTTCTTCTTCGTCTGTGTTTTTTCATGCCAGTTTACTTCCTGTAGTTCTTCCTCCTGTCCAATCATAGACCTTCATTCAGAGTTATTTGTTCCTTGAAAATCTGAAGGAGAAGATTTAATATGGATCTAAAAACATCTTGGAACCGTAGGCAGCGTCTTTGGGACCCCTGGCCGAGCTGGAAGAAGTGGCTGCTGCCTCCGGAACCAGGCCTGGTTTAGTGGGAGGAAAATGGACCAAGCTTGTTGGACAAGCGTGGCGGGGTTCAACCAGGACCGCCTACCTGGTCAGGTGTACTTCCAGCAGGATGACAGATGGATTACTCCTTATTATGGAGGATCCGTGGCCTCCATCTTTTACCTGTAAATTTTAGCAGAAGTTGTGAATATTTACTGCAGATCCTGTTTATCCTGAGTTCCATACAGATTTTATATTTCTACAAACAGGAACCTGACGCTTGGAGAAAAATGCAGCCGTCTGATCTCAGCTCTGAAGCCGACTGATTGCAGTCCATTACACCAGAAAAGACGTTTATTAGCTGTCGGTTTGATTCGATTTTATGGCTCAGCTGTCTCTTGAACTCAGGCTGACGGGAAAATTAAGAGATTAATTTTAGGGTCGGCTGACATGACTGAAATGATTACAATGTTCAGGTCATGATCTTTTACATCCGTCATCATTATCGACCTAATATCCGCTGACTCGCTCAGGACGTTCAGAGTTGACTACCATTAGGATTAAGTAACGAGGAAACTTGAACCTGATCAATCAGGAAACAAACAAAAAACTTTCCACACATTCAGAGATTTGATGATGTAAACATTCATAAAAATTAGCCCGATTTCATACGATGTTAGTTCCAGGAGAGCAGCCACTTTGTTTAAAATACAGATTAAAACCTCATCAGGACATATTTTATTCCCAGTAGAACGTAAACATCGTATTTTATTCCCAGTAGAACGTAAACGTCGTATTTTATTCCCATTTGAACGTAAACGTCGTATTTTATTCCCAGTAGAACGTAAACATCGTATTTTATTCCCAGTAGAACGTAAACGTCGTATTTTATTCCCAGTAGAACGTAAACATCGTATTTTATTCCCAGTAGAACATAAACATCGTATTTTATTCCCTGTAGAACGTAAACGTCGTATTTTATTCCCTGTAGAACGTAAACGTCGTATTTTATTCCCAGTAGAACGTAAACATCGTATTTTATTCCCAGTAGAACGTAAACATCCACGGCTTCACATTCACACTCAGCTCCGGTTTTACATGAAAAATTATGAAATGTCTCGGTTTCATGATCTGATACAATGTTTACGTTCTACTGGGAATAAAATAGGAGTTTATAAGATTCATGAATCGTGCCATTCTGGTGTTATTTACGTTCCACACAGCAAACACCTGCATCCTGAAGGAAGCACAGCATCCCAGTTTGCAGAGATTCTGGATTCAGCACCGCGAGGATTTAAAGGGAACGATGAAGTTGCTCCTTTTAAGGAAAACTAGGTTTATTTTTCCTGAAGCCTCCCTGGTAAGCTCCAGCTCCGACTGTTGGTACGGGACAGCTGCGAGGACAGATTGGATGTAAAATCAATTTGTATTTCAGCTCCTCGACATCATATTGGCCTGCAGCGACCACAAAGTGCAAAGTCAGTCAGACAGGAGTAGATAGAGTTACAGCCACATGCATACAGCCATACATGAGCCAATCAGAAGAGTATAAACGCAGCGTCTCCAGCTGTGGTGAAAGCCAACATTCGTTTACATGCAGGCGCGCAGCAGGACAACATTTCAATGGGCTGTGCATAATTGCAGAGTATTAAACTGTGGTGGTGCAGAATGTTCATCCACAGGGCTTTTTCAGATGGAAACACTGTTTGAAGGAGAAAAAAATTTGAAATTTAGTGAATCTTAATCCCACAGGCTGCTTTTTTTCATGTTTTTGGTTTCTCTTGTGGAAAAAGACATTGTTGAATCATGTGTTTGTCCTGCCTGGCTGCTTATTAAGCATCAGGCACATGAGCCGGACCCCTTCTGGTTCATGGCTGTTAGCTTTAAGGAACGGGGATGCTTAAATTAAGCCTCAGTGTCCCTGCTGCAACAACAACCAGCCACAGGAAGAAAGACGGAAATGCAACCAGAAAAGCTGGCGAAAAGTGGAATAAAAATAAAGATTATTGGCCCCTGTCCAGGAAAGGTCCGTCCCATTTCATCCAATCTGAGGGGTTGACAGAGGAATGGAAAAAAAGAGCTTCTTTTTGTCTCAGCTGGGACTTTTCTGACAGCTCTTCACCACGTGTGCCTTGTAAGTGTCCAAGGTTTCCAAATGAAATGTATCACACATTGCATGCACACGGGTAGAAATCCCTGTTAAGGTCCACAGAGGGCTGTTCATCCCTTCCAGCCTGCTCCATGCACAACCAGCAGAGCAAAAACGCTAAAAATGTACATCAAATATGGAAAAATCTGTTTCAAACACAACATTATGCATTATTATTCTAAACTGCCAGCTTAATTATCTGAGTTTTACTTGGCTTGAGCTCATTTTAAACATATTCCTTGTGGGTTTTTTTAACCTAATCCCAGTAATCTGGATCAACAGGTTCAGTTTACATGTGCACGCCTAGCAAACGACAAATAAATAGACTAATAAGAGAAAAATCCACCTGATCAGGCGGAAATGAGAGAATTTAGAGCTGATTTGCAACAAACTCAAACATAATGAGGGAAAAAAGGCTCCGTATGGACTTACCAGGTGACTTCAGATACGCAGCGTTACACACTAAAACACATGCACACAAACACACTCCTCCCAGACAGGAAGACATCAGCCAGCCAGGTGCCCCAGCACACCTGAACAGACCTGAAACTCAAGTTTTTCCTTTCTGGTTTTAGTTTTTGTTGGCCTAAAGCCTTGCTGTGCCCCACCCTCTTTTATTTCACCACGCAGCTCAGCTCAAAAAGGAGATGATTTTCCTTCACTTTTCACCGTCTTACAGCATTTCTACTGATTGGTTTCAACAAATGTTGAAGCAGATTGATTCTGCTGTTAGTTTTACTGCTAATTCTACAAATCTGGGCTCAGAAACTGTTCCTGATGAAACAAAAAGCTGCAGAGCAGGTCAGGTGGGCAGGATGCCGGAACTTTCTCTCTCTAACCTTTCTATGTCCTCAGAAAGTCACGGATATAAACGGGAACTAAGCAGAGATAAAACTGGAAGTGTGTATTTTATCTGAACTATAACACAACTCAAACAAGATGTCATGAAACAGGAATTAAAATATAGTTCTCACGATGTAGTGGCAACAAATGTCCACTAGATGGAGGCATAAACCTGCTCAGTGTCTCTGGGTTTCATGAGGAGGAGAATCCACTTTATCAGGACTGGGTTGGATCCCTTTTCCCTCCAGAACTACTTTAATTCTGGGTGTGATGGATACAGCAAGGTGGTTCTGCTCCGTACTGACACGATGGCCAGATGGATGTGAGCTGTGAGGATGGACACGGCCAGGAAGGCTGAACTGGTTAAACCAGGCCGTTCTGGATGTGCTAACATAGTTGGAACCTCCTGCTGCTTCTCCATCATCTCCAACTAATTTTCTCTTCTTCAGGACTTTCTCTGGAGAAGGTTGCGGATGAGAATCCCGGTTCTACTCAGACAAACAACCATAAAAACCTCTCTTCCTCATTCTGGTGCTCAGTTCTCACTTCAGCGAGTCCTCCTCACTATTTCTTCATAAAGAAATGCTACCTCGTGATTGGCCCGTTAGATATTTATTAGGGCCGAGGCAATTCACTTTCCTCCCAATTAGGTTGTTTTGTGATGGTTTGGGTGCTGTTTTAAATTAAACTGTGATTCCTCCAGTTTGCCATTTTGATTTTTAGTTTGCTTTTTAAACCCTAGACCACGTAAAAAATGTTTTCAGGAAACATATTAACCCCCTAACCAACACATCTAACATATCCTACTTTCTTAACCTTTAACACATTTGATTACTATTTACTAATTTACTTATTTGTTTATTTAACTACATATTTATTTACTTGTTTACTTATTTACTTACCTGTTTATGTATTCATTTACTTGTTTGTTCACTTATTTGTTTATTTATTTACTTCTTTATTTATGTATTTTTGTTTTTCTTTCTTAGCTATTTCTAAACAGTTTTTATACATTTTTTTATCATTTAAGGTTTTACATTTTTTAACAAAAAAACCCCAAACAATTTAAGAATTATTAAACTAAATATCACAATATATAGAAATCGATTTGTTTCTCCCACCCCGATTGTTATGTTAGCAAGCAGATGATAAGCATGTTTTCTACGTCTACAGTGTTAAGGTCTTGGTGGAGCTCTGACCTGCCTGTGGGTACCATCAAACATCAGCATCACTAATCTCCTCTGCATCCTGCTGGTGCATCTTCATAACAAACCCTCCTCGTCCAAATATCCAGTACAGAAAATCAATAAAATAATAAACTACTGACACTGTTGCTCTTGCTCAGCTACTTCCTGGTCTTCACACCTCTTCCTCTTCGGCGTCCCTGTCCCGTCTCCTCCCCTGTGGTTCCCATGCAGACACTGCAGCTCTTTGTCTCTCTGACCCACTAACAGGGAGGGAGTCACAGTCGCTGTCAGTCGTCACACATTCCTCTGTCTCTTTCTCACACACGTACAAGCCTGAACACACAACCTCACCCCAGCAAGTGGAAAATAATCAACCTGTAATAACTGCAGGAGGACAGGAAGACAGGATGGATGCTTCGGTTAGAAAGATGAACACTGCACATCAGGTTAAAACTCTCACATTAATTACAGGTTAAGGACGGACTCGTGTAGCTCTCAGAAGGCTCAGATATGAGTGGAGCCCATGATTCCACCTGCAGACAGAGGAGTGAAGCAGATAAGGAGGCGCTGATGCAACCGCTGCGCGCACACACCTGCTGCGTGTGTTTACAGGACGGCTTAAGGTTGGGAGGTGGAAGTGAGCCTGTTTACCTGTGAATAATTCAGGGAGCCTGAGAATGCAAAGAAGGAAAGGAAGTTCGATCAGTAGGTTTGTCTTCACACTGTTCCTCCAACTACAGCTCCACAAATGATCTGTCATAATATTTACCATCGGTTGTATCAAATGCCCCATTCAGAATGCAAAAAGGCAGAAAAATCTGCTTTGTGTACGAGCTCTGATAGACTGTAGCAAGGGAAAAGCCATAGACACATTTGTGTCATTCTTGGTCATTTTTAGCAAAGACAATGGCTATGGTTACATATTTTCAGTTTAGAGTTAATTATTCTGGATTATATAATTCAATATTAAATATCTTTTCCATCAGGCTTCCATAGAAATAATAATTCTGAATGATGGTTTACATTAGGGGTGGGAAAATTTAACTGAGAAATCGGATTTTGGAATTTTTTTATTTCACAAATTACATTTTTTTTTTTTTTTATCGGATATCAGGGTTTTTCTTATTGTGTGGTTTTTAATGTTGGTTTACTTCCTGTACTTTCTCTTCCTGTCCAATCACAGCCCTTCCTGATCCCCCGGGTCTAAAGCAGAACTAAGAAAACCTGTTTTCCATGTGAACTATGTCTGGGACGATACGCTTTCCTCCTGACTTGGTTCCTTTACAATTTTTTGGGTGCCGATTCGATTTACTTTGCGATTCTCAAGATTCTTCAATATTGCAGATTTTGTGGATAAAAACAGAAAATTAAGAAAAAAATTGTTTTGCTTGGTTTTAAAAAAAATTTAAATTAGGAAAAAACAAAACAGCCACCAGACCATCGTTCTGGTGCTATAACGCCCGACAAAACAAGTAAAAAAGATAAATAAAAATGAAATACAAAATAAATTTTTTTTTAAGTTTTCATTTATTTGAAAAAACAGATTTTTTAACAAAAGAAAAAATATCAATCTTAAAATTATGAAATAAAAAATCCTAATATCTGATTTTTTGAGTCGACTTTTTAACAAACTGTTATCCTTAAAAAAGATATTTAGTCCCGAAATTTTATGCAAGTGTATCTAAACCTTTTAATGGATGTGTATTTTAATTGGTTTCAGTGTTTTAACAGCTTCTTTTTGTCTATCCCTTTAACTAATTTTATTGCATCTTAATATTTGCCTCTTAGCCTTTGCAAGCTCTTAGAACCTTGTTCTTCTGCAGACGGGTGTGGAATTTCTTTGTCTTTATAACTACTATTGTTTCAGCACTTCAGTAAAGCTGTGTTATAAACATGATAAAGTGGATCGGATCATCACAGCGGCTTCAGTGCCTTGTCTCTACACGTTCAGACAAAGAACTGAACCTCTGATGTTTGGGTTGGGTTATGTTAGTGAAAACCAAAATATCCACATAACCAGAGCCGGAGGGAGAGATGAGCCAAGCAGTCCTTGAGATGTGGTTAAATAAACTGCTCAGCAGAAGGATTGTAGCCAGGAAACATTGCGGTATTAATATAATAATGTAAAGTTTTACCCGTCCACACACGTGTGACCAAGGTCTGATTTCCACTGATGATAAAGATCCTGAACTATTAATGATAAACTGATAACTGATAAAATGATAACTATTAATGATAAAATGCATAAAAAGTGATAATGTTACACGTTAAAAGTGTCCGTGTAACTGCAGTTTGGTTATTTTTATGATCCATTGTGTAATTAAACCATAATTTATTAGCTCGCTTTGTTCCGTCTTCGATTTATGGCCATTATGACAGTCGGCTTCTGCATGTTTGAACAGCACTTACAAATTCATTCCTTATTTCTTGTCTTCACGTTTACCTTGAAAATAAAGCCAAATACGCTCCGACCAGATCTTACACCATCGCAAAAAATACAGACACAACTTCAATGTTTAGACTGAGCAAACAAGACCATCACCCGTTCTACTTCCTGTTAACACCAGCCTCTCAGACATGGGGACGATGCTGCAGCTGCAGACCACACAGGCTACGTTTCACACAGACACACCAGACCTGGAGAATAAAACGTTGCTGGTCTGATGAGTGTCCATGTTCAGATACTGGAAGCATCATGAAATCATGGATCCATCCTGCCTGGGACCAACCGGACCTCCTTTCTGACCGTCTCCATCCTCTCTGAGCCCAACGGAGCATCTTCTGATGCTGCTTCCAGCAGGATGATGTTCCATGTCACACAGCTCACATCCATCTGGACTCTACAGCCACCGTGCTGAAACAATGCCCAGTTTTATGCCGAATCATTGACTTCTCACCACAAAAGGAACATATCCTAGTTGAGTACTCTCTTCTCCTTTAATAAACCAAATAAACATTTTTACAATGCATCTGTGCTGTGGTGTTTTTCATTAGGCAAGAGAAGTTATTGTGCAGCTAATTTCATGTCCAGGACAATTTAAGGTAGGTCACATAAAACATTAGAAGCAGTAAGAATAGAGATGCACCCATATTAAGATTTTAGACGATATCATACCCGATACTAATATTTTTGCAATGGCTGACAACCGATCTCTATCAATGTACTTTTTTAAAATTAAGATGGTGTATACAAAAGCTAAAGCTAACATAAGCAGTGTTGGCTCCTCTGGTTGGTTTTTTATTCAAACTAATGGTGAAGAACGATGTGAGGCGACATCATCCTCACTGTACTTTCACAATAAAAGCAGGGCTCTAAACGAACACTGGCCAAATGAGGGTAAAACATTAATTTGGGGGGAAGAGTCTTACTGTCCATTTTAGTGAGTGACAAATATAAAAACAGTGCAAAGTGGAGAATCTATAAAATGATAATGTGAAAAAATGAAAATAAATTATAAAATGATAAATAACAGTTCTCAGTTTTTGTAACAAAAATTCGTGAAAATTAAGCAGAATTAAAAGTCATGTGTCCGGTATGGAGCCGAACCAGCTTTCTGCATCTATCACTCAGAAATGAAGACAGTTCTAGAGGAAAATAGGGTCTAACCTAACCTAAATTTGATATTTTAAGAAAAGTAAAATGTAAGGGGGAAGCCCAGTCAGTGCTTACTGGTCCCAGTATTTATAAGTTCATATAGATGAGCCAACTGCTGCTGTGACTTCATGAAGACTAAAGCGTCAGACAGAAAAGCTCTCAGTCCTGCAATGAGTGTACAGCGCTACTTTTCTGCAGGTATTTATCAAAAACACACGAAAAGCATGAAAGAAAACAGGAAAACAGCAGCTGCATCTGTAGCTCAAAGTAAAAAGCTGTTTTCCTTCCAACCATAAAAGAAGAAGAAAGCCTTTTCTGGAACAGAGTCGAGCAAACATGAGTTGCAGTTATTTCCTCCCTCGGTGTTTTGGTGTCACCATGCCACCCACGGTAGCGGCTGGTCTCTGTAAAGCCTCCACATGACACAAACACATGTATAAATTAGCCCCGGTGACAGCAGCAAGCATACGAAACCCGACCCGGCTCAGTCACACTTCCTCACCCTGTCCACTGAGAAATCCTGCTGCATACCAGGACCGTCCCGGGAATCTCCTCAGACACGGACCAGGATGGTGAGAAACGTCTCGGAGCAGAGCGGATCCGTCCAACAGAAGCAGAGACACAAGAACCTGAGCTAGCAGGGAGCGACACCTTTTCCCAGCTTTACAGAATGAAGCATGAAGTATGCATGACTCACTTTGTGGCCATGCTGTATCGACTCTTAGACCAAAACACATCACAGTAGCTTCAAATCAGACAAGTCATGGTGTTTTTCTACCAGATGGAGAAGCTCTGAGAGCACAGGCTGCATAAAGCTGCTCTGGGAACTAATTTATTCCTTAATTTTAATTTGACCTTAATTTAATTAAGGCTGGTTTAGTAAGGAAAGGAGGGGAAAGGCTTCAGCTTCTACAGGCTGGTTTACATGAAACACAGTTTTATATTTGCATATACAACCAGGCTTGTGATTTGGAAGTAACTATTCGCTCAAATGAGACTAAAAAACTACATTTCAACCCATCTGTGATATCAGACATCTGGTATGGATCTATCTGGGCATAACTAATGTGAAGCGTTACATTCATGACTCTGAATATAAATGCACGTGCCAGTACCTGAGCCTTGGCGTTTGTAGGAAGTTGGTGGTAAAACGATCCTTACAGCTGAGTTTGGGATGTTTGGATACAGGCGAAGCAAGTCAGAGCAGGACTTCACTGAAATCTGAACTTCCATTTGCACATTTGATCTGCTGGCTGTCATTTCTGAAGCATCACATCATCCTCGCGTCTGCAGCGTCTCTTTTTATGCACGGATGAACCGAGCTGGGCAGATTAAAGTTTGTTAAATGTTTTCTAGTCGTTCATCTGCAGTCCAGGACTTTTTGTCTGTTGTGCACGTTACTACTAGTCTCAGTGAATAATTTACAAATCATTTTATTTTCAAATAAATCAAGCCTGCTAACACTTTAATCTCCATTATGTTCATTAGTAAAGGCGGCTTTTCTTCGTCCCATATCTGCTGTTGCTGCAGCATTTTGTGAGAGTACGTATCTGGATGCTTTAGGGATGGGTCGGTCCGTAGTGTTTGGCTCCAAATAACAGCAAAGGTCCATGAGAACATCTCCTCGTAGTGCAAATCCACATTCTTTAACTCTTTCCTGCAGGTTTTACATGTTTCCCTTTAAATGATGGAAATATCCAGAACCTGCAGGAGCACGGGGCCGACTTCAGTTGGTGTTTCTTCGCTTAGACCTGGTTGGTTGCATCTTATCTCATGCAACATGTTAGTATAATGCTAAGCTACATGTTAGCATTGCTGCTTCCAATATGCGAGTCTGACTTTCTTTCTCATTATTCTGAGATTTAAGTCAAAGTTTGTAAAAAAAAATTCTCCTGTTTTTCAGAAAAACAAATTCATTAAATTTTATCTGTCTGTTTGTTTTGGGAAAAAGGTCCTGCCTGAAAAAAAAACGTCAGAATTCCGACTTTTTTCACCGAATTCTAAGATTAAACTCAGAAAACTGACTTCTGACTTCTTTCAGAAAAAATAATCCTCCTTTATTTATTTATCTTTTTAGTTTATGAGGGAAAAAAACTGAAATGAGACTTTTTCTGTCAGGATTCTTTGCTTCTGACACTCTTCCGTAGAAACTTCAGTTCATTTGTGAAAAAAAACTCTGGATTGCAGTAAATCTGCAGTAATCCTACAATGAGGAAAAGACCAGCTCTAGACCAGTTCCTGCGTGCAAACATCAGATGAGTCTCTTTCTGAGACTCTGAAGAAAATATGCACAAATCAGATACACAGATTACAGCTAAGCAAAGGCAGGAAGCCCTACTGTAAGGCCCGTTTCATCTCTCCATCACATCCTCCAATTAATGCATCCCTGCACCCGCTGTGCTGCACGGGGCATATCGGGCTTTTGTCTGGCACATGGGTGAGGGCAACCCCGTTTCTCTGCACCTCCCATCATTCTGCATAGACGGGGTGAAGAGGGAACAATGCTACAATTCAGTCCCAAACAATGGCGTCCTGAACTTTAAATGTGACACATCTCGGAGGAATCCCATCAGTGAGAGAAGAGTCATCAGGATTCCAGCATAATGTGTGCTTCTGCTTTACTTCATGGCTGCTGTAACTGGGTATCCTGGGTGTCCTAATTTCCTGAATCGATTCGATTCCATTCACAAGAGCAAAAATAGATTCGATTTTGATTAATTTCGATTCAATTCAATATCGATTCATTTTCAATATATTCCTGTCACATCAATATTTCTTGAATATTAGACATTTGCACATGGCAATTTTTTATGAAATGCTAGAGCAACCTTTCAACAGTGTGTATTTTATATACATTTTATATTTATGTTTTCATTAAAAAATGTCCAGAAGGCTGGCATGTCACATACATAACTAACATTTATTTGTGAAAATAACCAATGTTACATGTTAAACAGAATACAGTGTTAACAGAAACACTACAGTAAAAAAGAATGGCCAAATCAAAACTAAGCTTTCTAAAAACTAAAAAAATAAACTTAAAAAAAAACTAAAAAATATTATAAAATTGATTTTGGCATCCCCTCCCTGGGCCGCCACCTTAACGTGGTGGAGGGGTTTGCGTGCTCCCTGCTTCTGCAGGGGAGCCAGACTAAGGGCGGCCCAAAAGACCCTATATGATGGAGGAAATTATTGAGCCTGTGTTTCCCTCGCCCATACGCGGGTTAACGGGGCCCCCCCCTGGAGCCAGGCCCGGGGGTGGGGCACCGATGCGAGCGCCTGGTGGCCGGGCCTTTGCTCATGGGGCCCGGCCGGGCCTAGCCCGAAGAGGCCACGTGGGTTCCCCCTCCCGTGGACCCACCACCCACGAGAGGGGCCGCAGGGGTCAGGTGCCGTGTGAGTTGGGCGGCAGCCAAAGACGGGGACCCTGGCGGTCCGATCCGCGGCTGCAGTGGCTGGCTCTTGGGACGTGGAACGTCACCTCTCTAGCGGGGAAGGAGCCTGAGTTGGTGCGCGAGGTTGAGCGGTTCCGGCTACATATAGTTGGACTCACCTAGACGCACGGCTTGGGCTCTGGAACCCGAGACCTTGAGAGGGGATGGACCTTTTTCCACTCTGGAGTTGCTCGCCGTAGGCGCCGAGCAGGAGTGGGCTTATTGGTTGCCCCCCGGCTTGGTGCCTGTGTGTTGGGGTTTACCCCGGTGGACGAGAGGGTAGCCTACCTCCGCCTTCGGGTGGGGGGACGAGTCCTGACTGTTGTTTGTGGTTATGCACCGAGCGGCAGTTCAGAGTAACCACCATTTTTGGGGTCCTTGGAGGGAGTGTTGGAAAGCGATCCGCCCGGGGACTCCCTCGTTCTGCTGGGGGACTTCAATGCTCACGTGGGAAACGATAGTGTGACCTGGAAGGGCGTGATTGGGAGGAACGGCCCCCCTGATCTGAATCCGAGTGGTGTTTCGTTGTTGGACTTCTGTGCTCGTCATGGATTGTCCATAACGAACACCTTGTTCACGCATA
>JAVQJG010042824.1:0-12814 GCA_036024015.1 Craterocephalus amniculus | reverse complement strand
TTGTCTGGAATTTAAGCGGGCGCATGCGCAATCCGAATTTGAGGCCAGTCAGCATGTAACCCTGCCCCAACTTCCTCACGACGATCGCAAGGATTTCAAACATATTTGAAATCCTTGTGATCCATGATTTCTGATCGGGAGCTGGTGGTGAGGTGCTGATTGCAGCTCTTGATCTCATGTAGACTGCACGATGCACGAAACATGCACGAGCCGAAATTCGGGCCGATCCGTGAACTTGTCGTGCGACTGGAAAATCAGGTTCAAAATAGGACAAAAATCGCACAGTGTATGCCCATCTTTATTGATCACTTTAGGTCTGCTATAGGCCAAGGCTGCTAGTGGGACATCCTGTGATGCGCTGGGGGATGTCCCATGATGCACTGGGCTCCTCTCTGTTTCTTTACTCTCTATGTAGAAATATCAGGACATTGTTGTTGCTACTCATTTGTTTCTCTTCCTCTTTCTCAGCAGATATCCGTAGAGTGATGTTGCTGGTTGACACCTCCTTCATGTCCTCTCCACCTAAAACTGGTCGAATATGGCTTTCCTTGTTCTGAACGTTTCCTTAGCAAGGTCATTATTTCTGAGCTGGTTTATATGGACAGATTATAAAGTGGACTGATGTGGATGTTTTAATTAGATCACAATGTATTGGCTTAAAGTGATTTTGTATGTGAAGTCACCTATGATGACCTTGTGAATTGGGGCAGTATGTATGAAGTTGAATTAACTTGAATATATAAAAGCCACATCTCATGAAAGTTGCTATTTTTCTGGAGTAGAGGCAAATCCATCCATCCATCCATCCATCCATCCATCCATCCATCCATCTATCCATTCATCCAACTGGGTCAAAATCGTGTGAAAATGATGGATGATGGTTGTTGACCACAACACAGGGCTCATCCTAACTTTGCACTGATAAGCATAATGCCAATCCTTATTAGACGTGGAACATTTGATACGACAAATATTTTGCTGGATATATGTGCTGGACAAATATTTCTTTTATGCAACTGATTTCAGCCTGATCATTGAATCCAGCGGATGTTTACGTGGACAATAGATAAAGTGATCAGTTGTGTGTTTACACTATGGACAGATTTAGTACGACCCTAACGCTTTGACATGCACAATGTGTACCAATTCAGAAGAAGAAAACAAAGAAAAGTTCATCTGGTTATTGTACATTTCCATGGTGTACATGAAGGTTTTATTGAGCCTTATAATGATTTGTCTTGTTAACAACAGCTGAACGGGGCAGCAGTGTTTATGCCTACTTTTCTCTCACAGCAGCTAGATGACATTTTACCCTCCATTCTTCTTTCCTCCTGCAGAACTGCAGCCAGTTTTACTGTCAAAGCAACAACACAAAGCTTATTTGAACATGACCTTTTATCAAGTGCAGCAGCAGCATAGTGTGATGGTGCTGAGTGAAATTATGTTTTCTTGATGGTTAGTGATTCTGTCCACTTCCATATCTTTCACCTCAGGGGAGCAGAGCTCTGGATGTCTCTGCCGTCTCTATTACATCATAAAAGCAGTCATTATTAACAGCTTTAGAATAACATTCAAGGGCAAACGACTTTCGAATGGGGAACTTGATGCTTTTTTCCCCTTCTCACACCACATATTTGATTTAGCAACCTCTCAATGGTAATTCACTTTGATATGGTTTTCCACATAAACAAAGCTATGTGGCTGGAAGCAAGTTGCTGGCCAATGGAGTGTGTCGGCCATAAGAATCCATATTGCCACAGCTACTGTCTCCACAGAAATGGAGACGGTGTCATCAGCATTAAGGGAAGGGATGCCCATGCTGACTGCTCTCAATATGTGTGTCAGAGAGCCATGGGGGAGAGAATGATTGTTTGTGCTTATTGAACTGTGTGTGTGTGTGTGCATTCATGCTGACTGGTCTCATGATAACTTGACAATGTGGTCTGGACTGGTGCTCAAAGCCCACTCCACTCGATGGCCGACTGTGTGCTGCTATCATTTCACCTCCAGGCTGGAGCAGCTGTTATTCAGAGGCTCTCTGGTGTGTCTTTATTTGTTTGTTTGTTTGTTTTTCATGCTGTGATAAGAGGAGAGGAAAAAAGAATAATGGGAACAGTTTATATGTGACTAGCAATTATCACTATTTTAATCCTTAAAAACCTTGCTAGATGCTGGCACAATTGCATATAGTTTTCAGGAACAGTAGTGTGTAACTCTGTGGGGTGAATTGCGATGGATAGGTTACCCTATAGGTGATCTATGGAAGTTTTGCAGGTATTAATTTTCTGTGCAGGAGGTTTATAATCCTGCCAAAAATTGTAGTGTTTGTTCAGAGACTCTTTATATAACACCATTATTTATCACCTCTATTTTGACCTGTAAATGATCCTGTCCAACCTTCCACCGATCAGAGAGCTTAACTTGAGGGTAATGGCCAATCAGGAGCAACAAAAGATGATGTCATCTTCTCATCATCCATCAAAATGTTTCAATGAAACAATGATGCACATGTATGGCATTAAAGCATACCCAGAAATATGAATATTCCTTCACTATTTCTGGTAGACCTTTAAAAAAAAGACAACTTTACTTTTTCTCTAGTTTTGGAAGATGTGTCCATACTCATTTATGGGGTTTTTGTAGGTATAGCCGACCTGTGGGGTGTTGTGATCATTTAAACTATTTCATGGATAAATAGAAAAATGATTTCCGGCAGCAACAAACTGAATAACTCTAATCTTCGTTCAGGACATCTTTTCTTGCCAAGTTTGGGTGAATCTTTATTCTGACCTGTCTGGGAGGGTCCACCGGAAGGATGTCTTTTTTTGTCTTTTTTTAAATGGACACATTTAAATTATTGCAGTAACCAGAAAAAAAGAAACCCCCTACAAAACTGTAGTGCATCCTATCTCCAATTTCCCCACCTAAATCCTGTCATGCTCTGTATTTGGAGGTGATACATACCAGCACGGCACAGTTCACAGCCAACAAAGTGATAAAATGCTTTATATGTCGGAACCTTGGTGGAAACTGCGTTTTTTTTTTTTTTCTTTGAAGGGGGAGGAAGGGTGTTGCTGAAGAAGCCTTGATTCCCTTATCACTTTGTACATGTATGCTATTATGTCTTCTAACACCATTTTAAGTTGCATTAGGAATTCAGGCACCCCCCTCCAGCCCTACAAAAGGCAAAGCTTCAATGAAATAGCCCATCCCACCGTTTATAAAAGCATCCGCAAAAGCCCCACTTTTTAAAAAGTGCCACCTCCAAAAAAGCTATAAGCACTGATCCCAGCTGTGTGGATTCGCAAGGCCTCCAGAATTAATCCTGAGCAATTTTTCTGCACCACTTGTGCCTGTGATAAAGGAAGCATGAGCATTCAAATGGGCTGGGTCCCTGGTGGCATTAAGTTCTTACCATTTTGGGCTGCAGTGAGGCCTGCAGTGTGAAGAGCCGACTGAAGCAAACCATCCAGCCTTACGAGGCTTAAATTTCTCTACCTCCCATCCTTCCTTGCTTCCTCCCTGCCATCTGTGTCTTTTCAAACCAATCTCCTTGTCTCACAGATAAGACAACAAACTCCAAGTGAAGAAGTTGTTGGTATTCTCCTCTGTCATCCAAAGCTTTCTGAAATTTAGTGAAATAGCTGAGATTAATTTAGCTTCATACCTTTCCATAACTAATTAAAGAGGTTTATTCAAGTGGTCATAATCTTCTCAGACCTTTTTAAGTCTTTTTGAGTCATAGTCTCTCTTTTTTGTTATATTCCTGTAATCACATTTATTAAATAAATATTTTAACCTCTTTGACCCCAGTCACTGAAACAGTGGGTTTGGTCTTCACAGTAGTTGGAAAATAATTCCTTTGTCTTAAACTTAGACATTTACACATTGACTCATTGACATTGACTCATGAAACACGTCCTGTTGTCCTCCTTCATTTAATTCGGTCCTAAAGTTCTGACTGAAGACACAACCGCAGTGTGCATCGCTATCTGAAGTTAGCTTGAAGGTTTACCTCTTTAACACTAGGAGCGCCGCGTTCTAAACATCCCGAGGAGCGCCACCAGCGGTCATTTGACCGCAACATAAGTTACTCACGGTGTGGGCTGATACAGCTGCTGTATAGCCGAATATTGACAAAATCGTAACATATTATGGGCAGGTAAACAGAATAATACTGATAATATGTAAAGCAGGGATCGTAAAAGTCTGGAACCCGGTCTGGATACGGACTCTGAGACACATCAGTCCGGACCCAGCCTAACCGACAGTAGGTTCTGAATTACAAAATGCTATTAGCCTATCCTAAGTAGCTACTCTTCTTAAAATAAATCGTCCATAGATAAGTAAATTAATGGTTTATACTGTGAAATAAAGTGCCCCTGGATATTATTCATAGCGATAAAAACGTGTTATGTTCATCAGTTTGTGCTGTCTCGTTATACAGCACTGTCTCAGTGGTGTGACAGCCACCTGCCTGCTGTCTGAAGAAGGCAGCAGGACATGAGCAGAGGCTGATATGAATGACAGGAACCAGCAGCCTATCAGTACACAGGGTTTGTGATCTTAGAGCCAATCAGAAGCAGAGTAGGGCGAGCATTTATTACAACTCTGTAGCTTCTGACATGCGACAGTTGGATGAGAAAGAGTCTCTCAGAGCAGCTCTGTGGCGATTTAGACGTGTTTAACTGCTCGTAAATATTGATTAGTTTACTTTTCCAAATAAGTAAAACTATAGACAACAACTATCTAATAAAAGTCCTGAAATATCAGGTTCAGCCGTTTAGTTTTTAATACACTAATTAGCATGATAACGTGACTCGCGGTCAAAAGACTGCTGGCGGTGCTTCTAGTGTTAAATCAGTTATTCAAAGCAGATAATAAAATAAAATGTACAGGTCTTTTTACTTGGAGAGATTTTTATGCCTGTCCCATATTTAATTTTCAGATACAATTTGATTAATCAGCTTTGAAACTTAATATAAACTGTTTTGAACACAGACTACTCATAATAAATGGACAAGGACACATCACCCACTGATTTGCAGACTACTATTGTAAAGCATGTGGTCTAGCACAGCTTGATGGCCATACTTAGAGAGGAAGGAAGACCTCTGAAATATCAGCTTATCCTCACCGTTTTTCAGGATGCATCTGTATTTTATGCAGCATAACAAAAAACATATAACATTTGGGTTTCATTGTATTTATTCTAAATAAAAAATGAAAGTGTGTTAAATTAGGTTTGTTACATAAAGTTTGTGAAGACCAGTGAAGTAATTATTTTATGACTCCCCCACATTCTGCAGTCTTTTCACTTTTTTAACTAAAAACAGTACAATATTCTTCTGTTAAGAATGAGACATGACTTTATGGAGAGCAAAAGAGTTTTCAAACTTAAAACATACGAGGGATTTTGGCAATGTCCCTTTTTTATTTATTAATGGGAAATAATAAAGCAGGTTGTATGTTAATAATGAAGGAAGATTTTAAGATCCTTTAATTGTGTAGCGTGAAAGTAAATAAGTGATTGCTATAGACTGAGAGTTAATCAGCATACAACAGGAGGGATGCTCAAATAGTAATTAACAGTAGAGAGATGGTATTGGACCTCCATAATAAATGTGTTCTTCATTAATCGACTTTTTAGCCAGGGTGTGAAATATTTTGATGTTCATTATCACAACTCCTTTGTACAGGGGACATAAGCATTTTAATTATCCTGCAAAGCAATTTAATGCGCTGTCTTTCAAAAGAGATACCATCCCAGCTAGCTTCAGGATGTAAGATGAGATGTGAGTGTGGTCATAATGAAGGAAAGTGATGGCTTATACTTTGGACTTTTAATGCTAAAGTCATTTAATGAGCCAGTTAGTCAGCCAATAAATCTAATCCTGATGGTATATTAAAATGTTGTTGCTTTCATAACATATAAAGTCTTACAGATTCTCTACTGCACACAGAATACATTTACATGTATGAATATTTTTGAAAATCTGTAGCATCTTCTCATTTGTAATTCTTGCTGTTTGTGTTGTACATATTTACACCTTTAACCTCATTCATATGAACTGTGCAGTTTTGCCAAACTACACTGATCTGACCTAACCTAATATCAATGTTGTGTTGTCTTCACACTTTCTTTGGTTGAGTATATTTTAAAAGTTACACCAAATTGAAACCAACTCTGATAGGGGAAATTATTTATGAGAGGCAAGCATGACTGAGCTGTATACCAGTCTGCTAAGCCCAGAGTTTTGCCTTTTCCATGTTTATACACTTTTTTCTTTGAAGTGTAAGATAAGCTTAACTTTTAGGTTTTATAGTTCACTGACTTATAATATCTTATATCCTCATTTCTCCGACATTCAAGGTAGCTATTTAAATATGAAGTCAGCAATGCGAGAGATGAATTGGGCCTTGATGAATGTCCTTGTAGAGGGTGCAGTGTTAATGGTGTATGCACTGCCTGATAGGAATATTATTCAGTGTGTAATTTGTAGTTATTTGATCAATTTTAAACACACTTTGTTCTACAAAACTTCAAAAATCCCTTTATATTTATAGACTTTACGTATTCTAACGGATGATTGTTTATACTACATGTCTTATGCATGAGGATGTCTTTACCAATGATCAGCTGGAGGTCACAGAAGATTATGAATATATTTACATTTACTACGATATCTGTGAACATCTTATAAATGATTTTTTAAATGACATCTTTTAATTGTAAGTCCTGCTGATTTACATAGAAGCAAACTGATAGAGAGATTTAAGAGTGACTGCCATGAGCGAAAAAAAAAAAAGACTGACTCTGCAAGAGGTATTTCTCTCAGTGCTAATCAAATCCTTATCTGCAGAGTTCTGACAAAATTTATGGAAACAAATTGAGCCTTCAAAATGATGTGACTAACCCAACTGACATAAGCTGGGTAGGGGGCTTTCACAAAACTCTGTGTGACTGGCATTGCATGAAACATCAGCTGCTTTGTTAAACAGTTTAAAAATAACTTGTAAAAATGTAGCAGCTGGAACATAAATCAAATTATTCTGAATGGTCTGACTATCCGGTGAAGCCAGAGGAAGATGACTGAAAATGTGAAACGGATCATTGTAGTATAACATCACCTTTATTACCTCCCTCAAGTTACCTTGACTTGCTTCAAAGTCAGCACCTGGTCTATTTGGGAGAGACTGGTTCCAGTGCAGTTTAGTTGTGCTTGGTTCATGACAGGAACCCTCATCCACTACAGTAAGCCATCTATGCTGATATTATCAAGGATGTCCAAATCATTTAGCCAATCTTTAATTCTTTCATGCATCCCAGCATAGCTGTAAAAATGATGAATATCATGTATTTTCTCTTACCCAACTGTTTCAATCTGGTGCTCTATGAATTAAAATCAAGCAAAACAATCAATTTACCAGAAAGGTCCCTGTAAGCCACTGATAAAAATAAGACTTAGAACATCAGATTTTCTGACACAAATTTGAAGTCTGGTAACTTTTTAGGTTGTTTAACTCAGAGAACATGAGCTTGGGCCATATTGATGTTTGATGAAAACAACAATATTGCCAAAACCAGAGTTTACAGAGGATGAGCTGCTTCGATGTAGGAAAACCCACTCATAATAATCCACCAAAATTGTCACTTCAACTGTGTCATGTTTTGCCTTTAAGATTGTTTATTTCTTTTTTGTTTAATAAGCATTGTTTCAGTGTTTTAATGGATGAACTTCCACTAATCCTGGTTCAGTCTCCCAGGCCAACGCCTCTACATTTCAGACTGACTTCATATTTGGATTCCACAAAGTAGTATGAACAAGTATCATATTATATCAGACATACGGCAAAACCTTAGTCAGTCCCATTTTAGATGCATTCATTACTTTATGATTCCTTTTATTCAATGCAGGGGTCTGAGTACAAACATAATTACATATTTTACATTAAAATTAGGTTCTGTCTGCATCAGTAAATGTTTACAACCCCATTAAATGTGGTTTGCATTCCACTCCAACAAACAAGTGTTTATGTGTGTGTGTGCTTTGTATGTATTTGATAATCTACTTAATTAAACATTCTCTCTGAGGAAACAGCTTCATTGCTCTTGTGATTATCTCTCCTCATATCTCAGAGGCATAACATACATGCCCACCCACACACTTCTTTGTTTGTTTATACTTATCTTTACCATCATGATTCTGATCTGAGTGTTGAAAGCAAGCCTTTTTGTCCTCCAACAGTCTTGGAGTGAAAAAACAAAACAAAACTCACTTTACTGAAAATTCCTTATACTATAGAGTCAATAGTATTGAACAGACAACTGATCACCAAGTTTGTAAGTAAACTTTAGTTCTCTGGTACACCACCAAATTTCTCTTGTGCACAAATGCCATTGGAATGGACAAAAATGTTCTTAAGTAGTTTACTAAGAGGTGGAAACTAGGAATTTGCTGGTGCTTTGTGGTGAAGCAGTCTAGTAGCTTATTAAATGTACTTTTCTCCTGGGCGTGAGGGCTATAGTTAAATGTACAACTGCTGATCTATCATAAGAATTGCGGAGTGATTGAAGTAGACGCTGTGACATTTTCATTGTTATGATTACTTTTTCCCAGGTAAAGGGCAATTGGATTAAAAAGAAAATGTGCGTGAATGAGTGAAATCTTACATAAGTTTCAATGTGATCTGTAATGAACAGACAGACACAAAGTAATGATGTTGACCTCCTGTAAGCACCCCTCTACTACAAACAATCCTGCACAGATTACAGCAATCAAAGCCAGTTCAGTACCATGTTGGCAACAAATCAGACGCTTTCAATTGCAGATTTTTTCTGCAGACCCTTGAATATTTCAATTTATCCTTGATAGAAAACAAGAGGAACTGCTAATATTACCATCTGGTGCACCAAATGGGGATTAATTTAAGTAACTAGTAATTCAGTCTTTTCTCCCCTGGTGACTGCGACTGAGTTGCTGGTCGTCAGCAGTGGTAAAACTGCTTGAATCAGAGCTGCAGTTTCATTTTTATATTGGCTAAATCTGAAGAACAAATTAGGGAAATGACATCCACGGTTGCTCTTCCCCTACAATCCCTGCTGATCAAAACGACCTCTTCTAAAAATATGTTCAGAACTTTTATGGGGTGATGGTATTTTTATTTGTCCCTTAGAACAGAACTGATGGCGGCCAACCGGTGTGAAAAAAAAATCTGCGATAAACATTTTACTGTTCTACCCCCCACACCTTTAATCAGAAGGGCTGCTGCCTCCGTGGTCTGTCATGGAGTTGTAATTGCTGTTCTGAGTCTGTAGACAGTTAATTGATCCTCAGGGTAGTTGCAGCCAAACATTCTACCTCCCAACAGAGCTTCTTTTTGGAGGAGAAATTACCCTCACCACTCATTTTAATCTCTGGCACCATCAAAATAGTGGGGTCAGAGAAAAGGACCCACTAAAAGAACCTGGAAAAGGCTCCAATACAGGTAACATACATATCTCACATAAACCACCAGCATTCAGAAAAGGGATATTAATGTATATCAAAAAATTAAGGGAGTTGTGTTGTGTGGCATCATAAGTTATTTAATATATTCAGATGAAGAAGGATTTTGTATACAAAGTAATTAAAATGAGGAGCATTGGATGGGGTAGTGGACTTGAAACATTCGGGTTTTTAACTAATTGTCTATAACTCAGAAGAGTAAGACATCTTTAAATCATTGTATTCTCACAGATATGCCTCAGTTTAAAGGCTCTTAAAATGTAACGGACATCTTGCTGTGCCTTCTTTCTGTTTACTTGCCAGGAATCATTCCTGTAATTGCCGCAGTATACATACCCCTTCTTTAATTTCTTCAAGTGCATTCAGCAAACTACAACTTGCTCACGTCTCATGGACCCTTCCAACCAGCCGTGAGCTTGAAAAACATCTTAATCCAACATGCCAAATCAAGATGGTTGTGTAAATCAAGACAAGCCAGCACACTCATCAGTCACAGGCTTTACCCCTATAGGGTAAGTCTGAGCGAGAGATAAAAAAGCCAATAAGTAAACCAGGATGTTTTACTGTTTTCAAATGATTTCTGCTAGTTACATTACGGTGCAAATGTTTTACTCATGGTTCTGTCCTTCAGAGGGACAATTTATGCGTTCGTTTCTTTTGTGATTTACTTATGCCACAGTTAATCTTTGAACAGTTGAACTGCAGGAATCAGTTTGATTGATTCCTGTTGTACTAAAAGATGTCATTGCACAATACCAGTTACAATTCTTTGAAAATCTCTCACATGGATTTTGGTTAGATAGTTTCACCTTAAGTAGATGAACAAGCTTTAACCCCATGCCTACTCTTTTTTTTTATTCGTCAATTCGATACAAAACACCTTTTTTCACCTTTGATTTATACTCATCAAAATCACTTTTTTAAATAATTAAATGGGCCTTGCAGTCTAATAAACTTTCCGCCAAGGCTGATTGGTTGGATTCTCTCATTGTTATTACCATGTCTTGATAACCATATTTATTCTACAAGTACTCCAGCTGTTACTTTGCATGTCTTTAGGATAGAAATGAAGTCATAATTCTAAGACAGTTCAACATTTCCTCTTATTTTTTGCGATGTTGCAAGTGTCACTACTTTCTCGTTTGTTTACTTTCCATTTACTTTTCATTAAGAAAGCATCAGGCCTGTGATTGGAACTCCATTTAACAAAACAAGACTCTCCGGGGGGAAGGAAATGGCATTAAGAGGAAAGAGTGCAAAACGCCTTTTAATGGTTTGTAATAAGGCTGGGAAGCCAGAAGCGATGCAATATCTATTTCTGCTTAAACCCGTCTGCCCCCTGATCCATGACCAATCTGATCAGTGCAGCTTGCAGGGGGAAATAATATGCAAAATGTGGAAATCCGTTTAAGCTGCTCTTTGGTTCTCACCCTGAAAGCGAAGTATACGCCTCCCAACATTGCAGGATAAAAGTAGACAGATAGAGCTTTAGATCCATTTAGTAGCTTCTGCCCCAAGGGGTTTTATTTTCGTTGAGTCAGAAAAATGTTTATGAAAGGCTAAAAGTCGTTTTTTTATTTTATATTATCCGTTCAAGATACTTGTGTTTTGTAAAACTCATTCTTCTGCAGACGTCAATTTAAGCTTTAAGTTTTCCTTCTGTCTGTGCCTTTGTTTCTTCATCTCCTGCTTACTTGATTGTGTTCAGCCCATTTCAAAGGGGTTACTTATTTGGCAGGACAGTTTCAAGAAAAACAATGTTGCAGAATAGTTTAATCAGTTTAAATTCTCCAAATACAGTGATTGGACAACAATATTAATATAATGCACTCAGTTGCATAGATCTAAGATCAGTGCATCAAAAACACAACTGGCAAAGGGCTCATAATTCCCTTAAAAAATACTAGCACCAGTTATGACTTGGGGCAGATCATCTATTTACTGTTGAAAGAACTTTAACTGGGATTTGCAAAATGTGGGACCCAACCTTGTCCAGAGTACTATCTCTTTTGATCAACAACTACACGTAGTGGAGGAATTAACTCACTGGCTGCCAAAGACATCTTTTGACATCGATATGGTTCACCGTTTACGTTAAAAGATGTTTTTTTGTGATTTTTAATGGAGGACGGCGGTAGCGGGACACTAGCGAAGCAAAGTATGAGTTGCAGCGCTTTAGCGAAAGAGAGAGAGAGAGTCATGCTCAATGAAAGACAGTTTTAATGCTGACAGACTTCTGAGTCCAGTTGGACACAGGTGCTGCCATAGAGTGTTTTTTTTTTAAATTAGTCCCTTGGTAGTTAAGAGATCACAGTAGCTTCCCCATTTGGCTGTTGGTGAATCACAACACTGTCTCATCTTGGGCATATGTGCACTTGGCTTGTTCGGTTCTAAGTTGAGCCAAGTGCAGAAGTATTTGAACAGCGGAGTCTTTGGCTTGCTCTTAAGGGTGGATAAGGACTCTGTGGATCACAGAGTTCGGCAGATCGTTCCATCGCAGCGGAGCACCAGATGAAAAGAGTCCGGCCAGTGATTTAGCTCTACTTTGTGGCCACTGGATGTCTACCACAGGAAGTGTAGCCAAGAGGGAGCATAACTCTGGATTGTGGAGTGGAAATAGGCAGAAGCCATTTGGGTTATTGTTTGGAAAGCCAGAAGCTGAGCTTTGAATTTGATGTTTGCGGCAACTGGGAGTGAAGAGCAGTTAGCAGCGGGGTTGACCTGAGCTCTTTGGGGTTGGTTGAAGGCCAGACGTGCTACTGCATTCTGGATCATCTGCAGAGGTTTAACTGAGCATGTAGGCAGGCCAGCCCGGAAGGAATCGCAATAGTCAATGCATGAAATGACCAGAGCCTGAACTACAAGCTGTGTCGTTTGTTTTGTCAGGTACAGTAGGGTCTGATCCTGCTGATGTTGCGGAGAGCAAATCTACAAGACCGGGCAACCGAAGAGTTCAGCTCTCTACAAAAAGTATCAATTGTAGAAGTGAACTTCAAATCCAGGTAATGTACTATTTTCAAATTACATTACATTCTTGGGGAGCCATATTTTCATGAATGCACCACACTTCCCAAGTCATATGCACTACTACATATTAGTGCATGGCTGTGTCAAAAACCAGGGTCACTGGTAAGAACATTCTAAGATTGTATGCAGCTGAGAAACATGTCTGCACGCTGCACGGTGTGAGTGGTTGTCTGTCTCTTCATGTTGGCCCTGCGACAGACTGGCGACCTGTCCAGGGCGTACCCCGCCTCTCGCCCGTTGACAGCTGGGATAGGCTCCAGCACACCCGCGACCCAATT
>JAVQJG010042823.1:0-15985 GCA_036024015.1 Craterocephalus amniculus | reverse complement strand
AATTGTGAAGTGGGGGGTGGGGTGAATGGACGGGAATATTTTAAATGTAAGGCGCTTTGAGCCAAACTTTGTTTGAAAGGCGTTTTATAAATAAAGTTTGATTGATTGATTGATTAATTGATTGATCTCCTTTGATCCATTGGTTTTGGCAGAGAGTGCAGTGTACTTAGATTTTTTTCTACAATAAAATTGATCCTACTATTAGAAAACTGTCCATTTTCACACAGATTTATTTTCTCTGAAATGCATCTGAGGCATTAATGAATGAAATGCTTCACTGACATTCAGTATTTGGATGCATTTTTAAGTACTGCAAAGCTGACACAACCAAATTATCTTCAGATTTAAGCACATTTAAGCTATAGCTTTGGGTGATTCATCTTAAATGGGCCTCTACAGCTGTTCTTATTAGAGATCTTTTTGTGCTGTTGCTGCTATTTTACATGAATCGTTCAAACTGAGAAGGCTGTTTTTTTTTCCACTTAGCATGTTGCATTAACTGCAGTTTGCTGATGGCAAATAAAATGAAATAAACTATAAAGCCCAGTATAACTGTACTGCTGTGATGGTTAGAAACGTGTCATGGTGGCCCTGTTATGTAATCTTTTGGTGCAGCCCAAACGCTAATGACACAATTTGTTGAAGGTGTAGAGCAGAGTGTTTCCAGGTAAAAAGATTGTAAGATAAGATGAACATGATGACAGGCACGCGTTTCTCGACCTAGTTACACACAGAGGTGTATAGAAGAATGGGTGTATTGGGGAAAGTGTAAGCGTGTCTAACTGCTGTCATAAAATGTATGCTGACAGTGTGCAATTCTGCTGACAGCTCGGGATCCTCTAATAAGTGGCTTTCCCGTTTGACAGATACAAAGAAAGAAGAGTGGATGCAAGACAGAAAAAAAAGTTCTTTCACTTATCTAACCTGCCTAAGCTCACTCCTCACTGATGCACGAATGCTCACAAGGGTGCTCAGCTGCACAAATTCATGCCACAATCCATATGGTTTAATCGTGGCAGGGGTGTCCCTTATTTAAATCTATTGATCAAATTAACTCCGACTGCCTGATCTTTAGATCTTAAGAGACAGAGTTAAGGAAAACTTGTTTATACATTGAAACAAAAACATTCCAGTAGCCAATTATAGGTTTGGTAGCCTTGTGTTAAACCTTAAAGGAGCTGTACTTGATTTCACAGTTTTGCACCATGAGCAAGGACAACGGCTTGGTGGAACTATAAACCCAGCCCCTAACTGTTTTCCACCGGAAAAAACATTCCTGCATGTACTTGTACATACATACAGTATATACATAAATACATCAAAATACAATTTGTGCACACAAGACCATACAAAGTATTTATATGAAACGTTATAAGCATCACTGGTTAGGAAAATTACTCAACATTATATATAAAATGTTCCTAAAAGAGAAAGTAATGAAAAGATACCAGTCGACAAGGACTGCAGCCAAGTCCGAGTCAGGATTCAGTCGAGACAGTCATCAAAGCTCTCCACCTCGAGTAGGCTGAACCCAGATTAGCACGAGTTTTATTCCTTATTTGGTCCCTCTTGCATTTCAGATCTCAATTCTCTTGCTCTGTATAAGATTAAAATAAAATCAGGTATAGCTCCTTTAAAGGCAGGGTATACAATCTTCCCCAGATAACTTTGAGATACACTTTTTTCCAGATCAGTTTACATACACATCACACCCAGACAGCTAATAATAAACTTGGATGAATTAAAAAAGAGCAAAAAAAATCCAGTGGTTGTCATGAATTTCTTGAAAAAGGTTGGCAAATCAAACGTTTCGGTCAAAACTGGTTGGAGCAAATGGTTCAACTGTAATTGGCTGAGTTACTACCTCTTCTTCCTGTTTACGACTCACTACCGTGCACTCGCTACCTGTGCGTCACCAAATGTAGCAAGAGAACAAAGAAATAGCAGTGTGGCAGGACGACCAGAGGGCCCGGGCGGGGATCGATCCCACCACCTTCTGGGTGAAAGTCATGCGCGCTTGCCAGTCAGCCAAAGGGACATCCCCATGACCACGTAGCCTGGGCGCATCATCAGTCGGAGGCAGACAGTGACAGGACCCACACACTGTCACAGCAGGAATGGCAGAAGAGGAGCCTAACCCTTGGACCAACCACACATGGAAGCGGTGTGTGCGCAGTGCTTAATTCTACAAGCTGATTCCCATGGATAGGTTGCATTAGTGCTTAACAGAGGTCAGGGGTCTTTTGTTTTCAACTCTGGTTTGTTGCAGCTTGAAATGGCCCACAAAAGTCCCACAACTAAACTTCTAAGCAAAAACTTACCCCATTGCGACCCCCGCCAAACAGATTGTTGGAGGTAAACATTCCCATGCTCAGAAAGCACCCTAAACTTATCATTTACCAAACATCCTAGCTATATCTGGCCAGAGGCCACACCTAGCTGCAATGTAGTGCAGCATTGCACAGCAGCACCAAGCCCCATTACAAACAAGTCGTCCTACTTGAAACAGTCATATTTGTTGTTGACTCAAAATTCCACTGTGTTTGTCGTGAGGGGAAGATGTCTCATAGAAGAGTCTCCACAATGATACATAAATCTTGATATTTTAACAAAACACAATTCTTATGAAAATGAAAGAAAGAGTGACTAGATAGAACAGATAAATCTTATTCTTTGGTCATTCTGAAAACTTACCCATCTTTTCAGCACAATGAAATGGTGATTGGGTCAACTGAAAAAGTGAATACATTCTGTCATTTTAAGTTTTTTAATTCAGTATAGTCTGGTACAAATATTATTAAGTTTTAATTTCCTGCTTTAAATATTAATATGTATCTGTAATATCCATAGTTCATAGGTCAACTAATGCTATAATGTAGTATAATTGTGACATGTCAGAAATGACCTGGACCAACATCGATAAGCAACAGGAGATTTTAGTGACATAATCAAGACTGTTTGCTGGTGAACCATATGTTTCCTGTGCTACGTCCTTCACTGTAAAAACTTCAGTATGAGAAAAATAACAACAGTTAATGTGTATGCAAATCTGCCACACTGAGACCAATGCCTTTGTTCCCTGAATCTGGCTGTCACTAGTTTTAATTATCCGACTCCCTCTAGTAAATGTGAATACAAAGTCCTTATCAACCGCACAATGGAAACACATGAGGGGACGAACAAGCTAAACAAGGGCCTTAAATCAATGGCTGCCACGTGGGTCTAGGCAGTGTTTAGCACAGTCTTATTCACGTTAGCTGGATTTTGTGTTGCTAGGTGTTACAGTTCAAGACACAATTGTGTTTGTTGTGTGTGTATCAGATTTTTATTTGTACTATTGTTATTTAACTGTATGGTTTTATGTCTGAATTCTTACACGATTCAGCAGTTTACTAAGAGAACATTAGGGGTGTTTGTGCAATACCAAATGCAGAAAGTGAGAATAAACATTCAAACAGCACATGAAGCATAGATAATGAAGCAGAGGAGCAATAGTAAGAAGACAATAATGGCAGACATTAATAACAGCACCTGATATGTGCAGCAAGTCAGGTTCAGCACAGTCACAGTTTGATCTAGAAACAATATGCAAAATTGTGTTTTCACCTGTGTTTTAGAAGGCAGATCTTTCTATTTTTTTTCATGAAACATGCAGGTGAGTGATTAAGAAACAGTCCTGTGCCTCTATTGAATATTCCCGTGCTATGATCCCTAAGGCTGGAGTGTTTGTGCAGTCTGTTCGATTCTAAGCGCAGACTCCCATTAAGGTTTGGCACCAATCAGAGGTGCTCCCCCTGTGGCTCTCTGGGGCCCAATATACCTCAGAGACACAGTAATCTGACAGCAGATTGATGTGTACTCAAGTTTCTTGTACTTTTTTCCTTCTTTCGCAACAGAGAGACTGAAAAAGTGAAGAGTTTGGTACATGGAAGCTATTTGTATTTCAGTGTCTTTCTTCTTGCTCTGATCCAATGTTTTTTTATTTTTTATAACTTGTGTGTGCTTGGCAAAGCGGCTGACATTCTTTAAAATTCATCCTAGTCCTTAGAAATCCTCAACAATAGCTATATGACGACAAATGAGTTAAGATCTTCAACTGTTATGTCTCTGCTCTCTCTATTAGGCCATGTTTTTTGATAGATATATGTGTGTACTTCATGTGGTTATGTGTTTGTGTGTGTGGTTTGGTTGCAGATTGATGTGTTTGTCTCCCCTTGTTGTTTTCCATCCTTTGTTTCATGCTGTTGTTTGGACAGCATAGGCTAGCTGGAGATCGGAATAAATGGGGCTGTTAGGAAACATCCGTTATATGCTGACACAAAGCCATTATAAAAGAACAACTGTGTGTGTGAGTGCGTGTCTGAATGTGCGTGTGTTTGTGAGAATCTACAGTTCAGTTACGTTTGTGTGATCCTTTGTGGTAAAGAAATGTGGGTGGCACTTTGCAAGAATGCTGCGTTTGAGAATGTTCATTTAATCTCTGTAAGTTTACGTTGCATGCTGCCAGTGACAAGTTTCTGAAACTGGCAAAGAAGGAGGTAAAATCTTCAGATTGCCTGTTTTTTTCAGGCAGAGTTTCACATTACAAAGATGCAAATTCAAGAAATAAACACAAAATATTGTAATTTAATTTTGACGTTAATTTCCTGTTTTTTTGTGGTTAAACTTCTGTATTGTGCTTTGCCACATCCTTGACATTAAGAACAATTGCATTGCATAAAGCTATTTGTAAGATTGATGGCTCACTGATACTGAACTTTCATTTAATTCACAAAGTCACTTTGTTTTAATCAGTTGTTGAGAGTCATGGAGCTCAGAAGTGAGACCAAAGACAAAGACCAGCTTGGGCCAATAGTCTTTCCTTACTTTCTCCTCCTTCCTTGCTTTTGATTTCCTTTGAAGTTAAGTTTGAACCTGACAAAATATTTGGATGTGATGCCATCTGAGCAAGAGTAAACAGTGGGAAAATGACAATAACACTGTAGAATGCATGAAGAACCCAATAAACCTTTTCTTTACAAGACTCTTCATAGGAAATGAGGTGGTGCCAGAGTGGAGCATGAACATGACGTAAAAAGTACATTTAATTGTTTGATTCATAAGACAGCAAGCAGGGCTGATGAGGCTATTGACTCCTCCTTTCTAGCAACTGTGTCTGTACTCAAATTCATACCAGTTAGCCAAAAGACTGATTGCATAGTTAAAAAGAAGTAGGATTTTGCTGCCAGAAAATCTCTGACCAGAATGCTGATGAGAACATATGAAGGTTTATTTATGGATTTAGGTAGAGCCTCCTATCCATCTTCCGCATCCTTTATGCATGATTTTGTCAGTTTTCAAAGAGCTTGCTGATGCATACAGAGCAAATGCAGCAGTACCACTGGAAAGTGTGGGGACAGTGCTGTGCAGTATACTGTAGCTCACATGCAACCAGTGAAACCAACAGTCTCAACTCATTTTTTTGGAACTCTGTCCAGGATTATGCATTATCATGACATCTGCCACCATCACCGTGTTATTGTCTGAAAGACATGTTGAGTTTCAGGTAACTGGGAGTGTTGAGAAGAAGATCAATTTTGATCAGGTGTGTTTCTGTTGCTTGTTCGTTCATTTATACAGAAATAAAATAAGAAATATATTTAAAGACACAAACAGAAATGAGAAAAACAGAAACCTGTCTTCATGCAGAGCTGTTGTGAGCTTCCAGCTCTCAGCTTTGCACTGTGCATCACCACCAAGATGAAAATGAGAATTTTTTTATGTAACTGTTACTTTATTTATAACAAACTTTAAAACAACAAGAGTTTACACAGTGCTGACAATGTAAAACATTAGAATAAATAATTAAGACATTGATAGCGAAAAAGATAAAACAGAATAAAAATTAAAGCAAGATAAAAACAAACATATCAAAATGTCAGCACCTTAAATTGTGCCAAACGCCAAAGCGAACAGGTACGTTTTTAAAAGGGATTTAAAAATGTGAAAAGAGGACGCCTGTCTAATGTGCATGGATAGCTCATTCCAAAAGTTTGTTGCTGCCACTGCAAAGGTCCAGTCCCCTCTGAGCTTATGGTTTGACCTGGGTACACTCAGAAGAAGTTGGTTTTCTAGTTTGTCTGTAAATTTACATTTATGTTTCTGTATTCTCACGCTTTACTAGATACTGGACATTGATGTACCACTCCTGTACAGCTTCTTCCTCAACCCGTTAAACCCACCAGTCCAGAGCATGAACCTTTTATTCAGTACATCTTATTAAGCTCTACAAAATGGGCAAAACGGGAAATTGAAAACTTTCACAGAAAAAAAAAGTTGGAATGACTTTACATCACGGCTTGAAAGTTTGGATGCCAGGATCTCAACTCAACCTCAACTCAACTTTATTTGTAAAGTACTTTAAAATCAATGCCCTTGGCCAAAGTGCTGTACACACAATTAAAACACATTAAATCATTAGTAAACACACACAGTGAGACTGAGAAAGAGAATTTGCAGCATAATGACAAAAAGCTGAATGAAAACAAAAGATAATAATAAAGATGTGCACAGAATCCTGATTTACCTCATTTTCAGGTGTTAAATCAGTTATAAATAACACGATGAACTGCAGATAACATGAAAACTGCTTTATGCTCAAACTGGTTATTACTTCCACCTGAACTTGGACAGCAGCCTGAAGTCTGGTCGCGTGTGCGCGTCAGGACACACATCCTTGTGGCATTGTGGTTAAAGAAGAAAATGGTACACCTTTGAATAAATGATCAGCGCCCATTCTATCTTCTACAGTTTGTAAAGCAGATTTCCACCTGTTTAGGCATTATTCTAAGATTTTGTGGATCCGTCTCTTATGGATCATGTGACCTGCAGCACTGCTCTACAGCTATAAAACACAGTGGGCTGTACTTCAAGCTACTTTTTCCTTGAACGTTGGTCAAATCTGAAGAAACAAACAGAGTGAACATGATGCCTGAGGTGCCCGGAAAGAGAGAGACTGTTTAGGTTTGCATTAATGTAGTGTGACCTGTGGGAGGTTGCAAGTTTAGCCCCCTGGTGGCCAAAAGTTGAACTGTATCCCTTTAAATCATAAATCCAAATCAAGTATAAGACACAGTACTAATCACATTTGGTTATCCAGGTCCCAAGCATCACCATGAATACAAGCTAAAAGAAATCTCAGGGTGGTAAGTTAGGTTACGTTTTCAATAGATTTTCTTGGTTGAGGAAGTAAGCACACACACACACACACACACACACACACACAAACTGAATACCTCTGTGTCTGCTTAAAGACTTCTAATGGAACAAGACCATAAGATCCAGCAAGTTATCCAAAGTGACTGACAGAAGCAATAAGGTTTCTGATTCCCTGCCCTTTCCGTTCATATTTCCTCTCCACCATTACTGCAGATGTTCTGTCCATCATGGGTTGTTATTGGCACCTTACTATCAGAGGATAAAGCATATACAAACCCTCTGATTGACAAGCAGTCCATCAGGTAACAGCAATTGAGGATAAGGATATTGATGAAAACCATGAGCTAGAGTATAAATAATGCAATTATGTTGCCTGGGTTTGGTGTTCTGAGTGTCAGTATGACCTTGGTTCATTCTCTCGGTGCTTTGGAACATATTCATACGCTCTAAGAAAAGATTTTCTCAATGATGTTTTAATGTCAGTATATACACTACAACATCAGTCACAGGTGGACTACATATTGAGGAGTCTGCCAATTAAGTTAAATTAGCTGCAAACAAATGTAATGTAATGAGGAATTGATAATGACCCTTAATCAAGATGAGCTAAAATTGAGTTTATGGTACTTAAGCTTGTGACTGTCATTGACTTAGCTGCATTTACTTTTATTCTTCAGTGACTCATTTTCCTTTCTCATTATAGTTTTGAACTTAAGAACTCAGAAAATTAATGTTCTCAGCCTTGCAAAGACTCAAAGGGTAGGACTGATGTGTTTGCTTGTGTACAGTGTCATCTTCATATGTTTTTTTAGAAAAGCATGCTGATGGTGTAGCGTTGTATTATGTTGCTTCATAAAAGTAAATGATCTTTATCTGACTTCAGTTATAATTCTGAATATGTAAAGGCACCTAATTTATTAGTTTGCTTTGTGAACAGGGTACGTGTATCTGGTGCATTTTAGCATCTGACTGTGTATTAAGTAGGAAGGATTATTCTAATGCTCTGTCAATATCAAAACCTGGGCTAAATCAGTTTTCTATTGCTGATATCCATTACAAAGAATGCATTTACAGATGTCTGTATTTCCTAGTTCCAGAGATTCCTTAACCAGTCATAATGTTAACCTAGTATAGTTAAAACCTACCTATGATAAAACCAAAGAATCAGTACTCAGAGTGTTCGTGTGTACCCACATCTGCAAATTAGAAAAATGAGGTGTGTTTGCTTTATCCTAAATCTCTTCAGTTTCTCAGTTGGGATTAATTGTGTTCCACAACTTTTAGTTGTTCGACAGGAATAATGAAAAATACATTTACAAAAGATAGACATAGTCATTGTGTTTTAAGACCCTCTCCGATGAAGATCATGTTTTTCATGTTGTTGACATGTTCATGGGTGTTTCTAATGCTAGAGGACATAACTTAGAGAAAACTAAGTTTGGAATTGCAATCCTAAATATTTCTGCATTCAAATCACTATGAACCAATGAGAGACTCTAAAATACAGGCCCAAGAAAGCTGTGCTCAACTAAAAAAACAACTTCTTTTGTCAACACTACTGTGGTCAACACCACAGAGAAGACTGTTTCACCAAAAGGCAGCAGAAAAAAAGAGGTAAGCTGAATTTCAAACCAGATGCTGTACCTGCCATCAAGACAGCATCGAGTGGACAGCCAGTATCTTTGCAGAGTTTTTCTTTTTTCTTTTGGGTGCTAGTAATTCAACTGAATCTGCCTGCTAACATAACACTGGCTTTCAATAGTGCACCATAGCTAGTGCTTTGCTGTGGCAACTCTCTTGCTAACCTAACTCAGCTGTTTTAAAGGAACGCAGATTTGCTTTTTATAGGGGCTTTTTGTTTAAAAAATATTAATATACATTTATATTTTGCGCTCTATTTTACTTAGCAGGAGCATTCACATGCACACACTAGCCATTGCATGCAATTGTGCACAGTGCACTGAAAGTGGCACTCAAATTCTGGCCTCTTATGTTTTCACTTTCTTACTTTGACAAATGTTTGATTGACAGGAGGAAAAAGCAGCCCAAAGCAGAAAAGGAGGAGCAGTAAAGTAAAGTGTTGCAGGTCACATGGTCCCATGACAGACTGATCCATTCCTGCCAAGTTTCAATGTCTGGTTTCTGAAGAAGGTAGTGCCGTCCGAGCATCGACACATGGCAAACACTGTACTAATCCAGGAAATCATTCATTATTACTTACATTGTACCTTGAGACTTGATTTACAGTGGTTTTATTTTCATGCAGACCTGAATAGGACAAAGCTGACCCACCGCAGTAAGCCCTACCAAAAGAAACTCGTAGACCGTGAGGTAGATGCCTGAAGTGAGTTAATCATCCAGCAGTATGCTACAAGCTGATATACTATAACACGGGCAGCAGACTGTTATCTTAGACTAATCTGAAGAGTCAAATTAAGCAGTTTCATGAAAATACCAGCTTTAGTTAGGTCCAGTTTGCTTTAACAATAAGGCCACATGTCAACTCTTCAGAACGGCTCTTCATCCACACCTGCACCACATTTCAACTGAACTACATACCCTATGTATGGACTAAATAGACAGTCAAAATAAGCACGAAAAGTCAGCTTTTTCCCTACTAAAGGGAATCCAGATCAGGAACCAAGAGCAGCTGACAACTGAGTTTGGAAGTCAAAAGTCATTGGATAGTTGCATTGACGTCGTTAGACCAATTTTAGGTGGGCTTGAGCCCCCCTAAATTACTCTTAAGCCCCTCTAAAATACTGCAGGAATATTCTTTTCTTTATTGGTTTTTAAATTAAACCCATGCAGTAACCATTGCCTATAATGCTGACATTGTTTTTTCCAAGTTCACTTGAACGCATCGCGAAGTTTCGTCTCCATAGACTATGTTTGTCTCGCCTCAAGTCTCATTTTACTCTTAGTTTACGAGGTGA
The DNA here is from genome assembly GCA_036024015.1 of Craterocephalus amniculus. Taxonomy (NCBI): domain Eukaryota; kingdom Metazoa; phylum Chordata; class Actinopteri; order Atheriniformes; family Atherinidae; genus Craterocephalus; species Craterocephalus amniculus. The sequence goes on along the minus strand of JAVQJG010042823.1, from coordinate 5,852 downwards.
GGGCTATGGATATACAGAGTTTTTTTTAAAGAAGAAGGTAAGTAATGACCCCTGCTGTTTGTATTATTCAGTCAAGTCCAGCTAATTAACAAAATGAAAATGGTAAAACTCTTATTTTCCCTGTCAAACGGTTAGCATGATGCAGTGTTTTGCCATAGCTCTGAAACAAAAAGGCTGGCTTTATTAAAAAATGATGATTTCATTGACAATCATGGGCTTATCTGTTGTCATACAGATAGAGATGGAGGGCAGGGAGATTGCGAAGTCCAGATCATCCACTGCTGCTGAGGTAGGAAGAATCTGCAGATTTAGCTGAGCTAAATAATTAGGGATACAGACCATTTTGGAGTTTTGAGTAGGAATACGGCAGAACGAAAATGCTGACTGCGCCCATGTAAGACAACGTGACAGAAAAATTTTCAAATCTTACAATCATGTCCATTAAAAATAATACAGCGAAGCAGCAAAGTTACAACAAATTGAACACTCACAAAAAAGAAGGCATTCTCTGTCCGCTCTGCCACATTTCCATATATGGCCATGGAAAAAGAATAAAAACCTGTAAGTGTAACCTGAATTTTTCTTTAATAAATTTGATCGAAGTACTGTAAGTATTTGCCTTATTAGTTTTCTCTACCATATTCTGTAGCCTATTGAAAATCATATTCTTTTGGAAGTAATCTAAAGTGCAGCAATTTGGCCTGAAGAATATTATCTTTGATTTTTCTCAAGGCCTCCATTCAAGGGCGTAGGTTTGCATAGGGATGGTAGGGACAAAACACTACCAACTTTTCATGAGGCTCAAATTGTCCCCACAAACTTTTAAGCGACCTTATTCACATTATATAATGAGTCCAGTTACATATTAATTTAGATTGTCTTCCCAAATGTTGAGGATAGAATTGACCCAACCATTATTAAGTGAATTATTTTCATTATGTTCAGACTTATATTTACCCCTTTTTACTTGCTGAATGTGCCGGTCCATTTTTTCCCTCACACACATGTTTGATTGGCTGATGACACACGCGCACACTCACACAGCCCGACAGAAATGCGAGTCGCCAAATCATGCGGCCTTGTCCGCCCCCTTCAAAGAGGAGGGATATGAGACAAATTTTCTTTCGGCCAGAAGCAGCAAAAGGATCCACTGTAAGTAATGTAAAAAATATGTCAATTTTGTGCAGGTGTGGAACACGACACTAATTCTGAAAGTCCGACCTGCATCAGAGTTAGCATAACATTAAACTGTGTGAACTTGCTAACCTGCAGTAGGAAGGAAGCCAAGTGTCCTCCTGTCTGTGTTGTCTACTGTTAATGTTAATTAAACTGTGAGAAATGCAGTTAACTCTGCTGGAAACTATAGAACCAGAAAAAAGAGCAAGACACTGCTTAGAGAGAGGTCCCAGTCTTAGTTTCTCAGGAAAATGCTTACAGTCAGAAAAAAGACATGTTGCTGCCTTGTTTCTTGTAAACGGGCTGATTTGAAGGAAAGAAGGCTAGAACATGTGGTGATTTTACATTTTTGAAACCAAATATTAGTGCATTGATTAATTGATTAAATTTATTTATTTTCTACATTATTTTAAAATATTTTTTATTGCAGCCTATGCAGAAAGTTTTTCAGATGATAATATATCAATCATAATTGAGGTAAAAAGTTAAATTTGATTTAGAGCTTTTCCATAATTGTCCAACCCACAGATACACTTCAGAGATGAAAATAAGGGAGATGAAGGTGAATGAGACAACCAATTAAAGTAATGTATTACTCTTGTGGTGAAGGACAAAGGCTAACATGTAGTTCCATGTTCCTTCTGTGTTTATTTTTTGCATTCCTGGATAGTTAAGACTTCATTAACAAGTTTGTATTAATTGTGTATGTTAATGGAATTTAAGTTGTGTTCAAATATTGCAATTTAAATTTGCTAATAACTTCCAAAATAAATGTCTGAATTTTATGTAAATGTTTTTAGTAGCTTTTTTAAAACAAAGGTTTGAATCAAACCGTGTATCAGGTGAACCAATACAGATGAAAGTGTCAATACAGATTTATTTTGCATTGATCATTTAGCCTATTGATTAATTAGTGAGAAATGTAGCCTTGACCCCGTTCAACCAATCTGCTATGTCTTATTAACGTCTCATCCCCAGTAAAAAGTATAAATGCAGATTATGCTGTCATATCGTCCCTACCAATGTTTGGACCAAACCTACGCCCTAACCTCCATTATAGTGAATGTTGATGTAGTAATTCCTGGTGCAGTCTTGATTGTGATCTTGATATGATGTTCTATATTTATGTTATTGCTTACAGACTATTTCAGCAAGAGCGACATTGTCATGGTTGCCCAAGCCACACGCGTGATTTGAAAAGCATTAAAGAATAATTTCCAGTGATAGAGAGGTTAATAAAGTCTGTTGCTTTAACTGGTTATATGACTTGATCACAACCTGAAGCATGACTGTCAATATGCCTATTTCGGTAAGGGCAATAAGGGCAATATTTCTTATTACTTCTTCTGAAGGCTAAGCCCCCCTGTCTTTCAATGCTAGAGACCTCCCTGGATAGTAAATCGGTAAACTTGATTCTCCTGGGTGACATTTCATAATGTAACATTCCACACTATCCCTCTTCCTCACTGTTACTAAACTGTTACTGTAGCGAGGCAACTTTTCTCAATTTCAACTATATAATAAAATGCAAGAGCATTGACAAGTTAAATGCATAATTTCTCCCATCATTTGCATGCCAGTACCAAGGTTCACATTGACCTAACATTAGCATTATGAGAGATCTCCAGACCAGTTATATGCAGATGTGTAAGCAGCGACTGATTAATTATCTTTCAGTTGATGGGGACAAGATTCAGCTTTTCTGCCAACCCCTAAAAGCAGGTGATGCACATTGAATATGCATTTTGGATTGTGTTAATGCAAAACATTAAAGAGGTGAAAAGAGATTAATTATTCCTTTAACCCTCTGATGGCTTTACAAAAAAAACAGATATAATATTCAAATCCCAGAGGAACTTCATGTCTCCATAAAAATGTTCCATAAATGTTGTAATTACTTGGTTTTTGCAGACGGTCTAAGATTTTCCCATGAACTTCGGGTATTTAGGTTGACAGGGTTTGGGGTAAGCACTCAGAAGTATACCCATTGTGCAATCTGTCATGCTGAGAAAGCCCTTCCCTGGGGAAAAGGAAACCAAAACTAAAGCTTTTACTACTTTTACATGTTGCCTCCTTTTTTCTATCTCAGACTGACAAGGAATGGAAAAGGTTTCAATACAAATGGTAATAAGCAGTGGACTAAAACACAGTGTGGTTTTAGTACATATTGAAATGAACAAAGGAAAGTGTTCCAGCAGAACCATCCTCATACAATAAATAATCAATACAGAGGGTCATGAAATGGTGGAATAATCTTTGAACAATGGGAAGAGTGTAAAGTGTGTTTGGCCTGTGTTGACCAATGATCATTGAACATAGCTGCACATATATGTGATATTCATTTACTAAAACTTGATCCCATTAGCTGTGATCAAACTTTAGATTTTTTTTTTAATTTCTGGTTTATTCTCACTGTTATGGTATCACAGGCGGCTGTTTTGTCAGGAAGACAATAACTGTAAGAAACAGTTTTCAACATCAGGGCGATTAAAGAAGGTATGCGTGAAGTGTAATTCTGTGATTCTAAATCCTTACCCAGTGTTTCCAATTAAAGTACCGGGCCACGATTTTTGTCTTGGCTTAACCAAGTAGCTGCAAGTGCATAATTGTGTTGCTTAAACCAATGAAGTATATACTGTATATACTGCACAGGCTTTGGTTAAATTTGATGGAGTTGAAGTAATTTGGTCCTTGGGCCGTCCCCGGGTGGTGCACTCAGGTTTTTTTGTTTAAGCTTCTAACTACCGCTTATTTTTAACTACTGCTTATGCCACATTGTCATTAGATCAAATAGTTTACAGTCAGTTTTTCAGATGCCAACATTTACATACTTTTTTTCTCTCTCTCTCTGAGAATGTACATCATTGTGATCTCGTCCACTGCCACCATCTACTATTGTCTAAAACAGATTTTGAAACTCAGAGGTGAGCTCTAAACCCTGCACAGGTCTCTTGTGTATGTATTGCCTAACAACCATGCCCATGTAAAGAATGCACAGAAGTACGAGCTCAGTGATGTTTGAAAAGGACATACCTATTTACATATGCAAACAGTGCATGTATTATATGAACACTTGACGGTTTCGATTCCTTGCAGTCAAAAGCTGAGAAAACCAACATCTCCTTGTCCTTTTAGTTCATTAGAGAGCTGAGGACTGCAAAAGAAAATGTTGAAAAATTAGAAGGGAGACATTTTCCCACCTCTAATTATTCTTGTAAGTAGGCAGCATTACAACACAGACATGTTTCACCAATGTGGTTTTTGATTTTGTTGCAACAGTATTACAGCAGAAGAATAATATAGCAATGGCAAGGTTGCCTTAAGATCAACCAAATAAGTCCACATATGAAGGTAGGAGTCACAGTTGGAAAAGCTGCAGCCTTGAGGCCTGTTTTTAGACCCATGAGATTCTGTTTGACAGAGGGTGTGCATCAGTCCCTCTATCAAGAAGAAATAGGAGTAAAATAAGCTTGCAGAAACTTCTCACTTAAAGATTCTTAGGTAGAAATTGTTTTTTATACAGTAAATATAAAATGCCTAAGCTTTAATGGATCATTTTTTTAACTGCTTGTTACCTCCATTTAAGTGCAGTGACATCTTTAATTGTCAATTACATCCGGATAATGACCACTCATCTTGTTAACAGCAGCTGCAGAAACTCAAACTGAGAACTTTATTGCCATTTAGCTACAGTTCAACAAATGTAAACAAATTATCTTTATCGATGGTGCATAAAAAGTATGTTATACGTAGTCTGTTTCAGAATGCAACCGAGCATCCAACAGTATGAAAATGAACAGGAATTCACATAATGGGAAAAAAAAAAACATGACAACAAATGGACATCCAAATTATGGACTATGCTAATGACTCGGCATGACACATCTATTTTTCAGCGTTGAACATAAATTTCTTTTTCTGAATTCATAATGAATTATTGAATTCAATGAATTTTTTTTAATTTTCTGAATTCATAATGAATTAACCGGCAGTGAGGGATGCCGTCAAGCTGAAGAAGGAGTCTTATCGTGCTTTTCTGGCCTGTGGGACTCCTGAGGCAGCTGACGGGTACCGGCGGGCCAAGCGGGCAGCGGCTTCGGCGGTTGCTGAGGCAAAAACTCGGGCATGGGAGGAGTTTGGAGAGGCCATGGAGAATGACTTTCGTACGGTTTCGAGGAGATTCTGGTCCACCATCCGGCGGCTCAGGAGGGGGAAGCAGTGCTCCATCGACACTGTGTACAGTGGAGATGGGGTGCTGCTGACCTCGACTCGGGACATTCTGGGCCGGTGGAAGGAGTACTTTGAAGACTTCCTCAATCCCACCAGCATGTCTCCAGAAGAACGAGCAGAGCTGGGGGACCCGGTGACGGACTCTCCTATCTCTGGGGCCGAGGTCGCTGAGGTAGTTATAAAGCTCCTCAGTGGTAAGGCCCCGGGGGTGGATGAGATCCGCCCGGTGTATCTTAAAGCTCTGGATGCCGTGGGGCTGTCTTGGCTGACACGTCTCTATGGCATCGCGTGGACATAGGGGACCGTGCCTCTGGATTGGCAGAGCGGGGTGGTGGTCCCTCTTTTTAAGAAGGGGGACCGGAGGGTGTGCTCCAACTACAGGGGGATCACACTCCTCAGCCTCCCTGGTAAGGTCTATTCGGGGGTCCTGGAGAGGAGGGTCCATC
>JAVQJG010042812.1:0-14541 GCA_036024015.1 Craterocephalus amniculus | reverse complement strand
CCAGCATCTGGACACAGTGGACATTTAATGCTGGATCCCCTGCAGCATGCTGCTGACGTCAGCCTGTGAAGATTTTTTACGGGGTGCAAAGCTTAATTGGTGGGTCGGCCTGCAAAAAGTTTTACGAAAAAATGTGGCATTCACAAAAATCTTTGTATCTTGGATTTGTTCTTAGCTAAGAATAAATCCTACAAATGCTCACAAGGACCCTTATGAACATTCGAGTGCACATAAAGTTGAACAAAATTAATGTTTGTGATGTTTTCTGCTGTTCAGTTCATTAACATACAACAATAAAGTTACGATGATGTTTTAGTCAGATTTTTTGATAAATTACAATTTGTCATGTAAGCACGATTTTGAGCTCACATCCTAATGTCATACTTCACACAGAGAAAGGGCTTTTCATCCATTTCATTCATTCAAGAATAAGTGGCAGTGGAGACGGATTACTGGTTTAATAGACAGCGGAGCACAGGCTGCATCTGTTCCTCCAACTGCAACATCACTCAGTGAATGTCTCAGCCACCTTTAACTGCCACATACACCAGCAGAATGAAATATCTTATAATTCAATTCATTACGACAATGTGTTTTTTAATTTGCTAAGTTTTATCAAGGATAGGTTTTGACATGGCCACCTCATCAATAAGACCTTTCAGACTCACCTCGAGGATCAGATGCAGCGCTGCCTCTGTGCATGAACGATATCTTAGAATAACACCACAGCAAAGAGAAATCTGCTTCACCAGCTGTAGAAGGCACAGTGGGCTCTGATCATTTATTCAATGGTGAACCACTTTCCTCTTTATGTGCATCCTAATGTGCACATGCGACCAGACTTCAGTCTGCTGTCCAAGTTCAGGTGAGTTTGAACATAAAGAAACAATGATGGATCACCCCAAAATAGCAACTCTGAGCCGCTTCAAGCTGACAGGGGGATCAGACCAGTGATTCATAACAAAATACTTGTGAAATGAAGGAGTTTTGTGGCAGAAATTGCCTTATTTAAAGGCTATGTGAGCTGCCCCTCTTCACTCCCATTACATCTGATGGACGCTGATCGCGAGTGGATTTAAATATCTCCTGAAGGAGTTTGAGTTACACCAAAGCTGTCTGGGTGAGTAAATGATCGTATTTCATGCTAGAAAATAGGTTCAGGCTGCAAAAAACCGAACTTATCCTTTAAGAATGTTTGGTATTCACCAATCCAAGAGAAAAGATACAAGCAATTTTGCACGTTCATAAATCTGACGGAGGATTATCGTAAAAAACTTCGAAAGTACAAGTTAAGAACAAATTTAGGGAGATTAGTAAGAAGAGATTGGCAAATGAGGCCCATTGTCTTTTTCATCTTTATCTTCCTTTAATGTCTTAAAAATTAAATAAATACATGCTTCCCATTTATATTCCTTTTAAATCAAATCCATATTAATCCAGTTTCTGAAAACTGTCCATAAAAACAACGACCTAGCAAGAGAAACCAACAGATTTTCTCTTTGATTCAGTCCTTCATCCATGGATGGAGAGGAAAATGTCCATCAGAACCAGAACCCGGACGTAAACCTGCAACAGATGGGTAGACCAGTGGGATGGAGAGGACTAGATGTCAAACCAAGACAATGAAGACCACAAAGGGTCTAATTAGAGATGTTTTTGAGGACATTCAGAGGGTTTAATTAATGTTTTTGAGGTTATCATACATGTAGTAATTGGTTATATTTAGACAGTTTGAATGATTTTCCTAGAGGAGAGGACTTTTAAGATATTAATTTCTGCAGTATTGTTACAGCTATGGTCAGAAGAAGACAGACACAGAAATCTGATGAAAACAAGACTGAAAGGATTTGGTGAATGAACAGCAGTTCACTCAGACAGCAGTGACAATCTGGGACATCTCATCAGGAGATGTAAAATCAAGGTAGAAGTTACATGCAGATGCAAAAAGATTGAAAAACTCATTCAATGTGTAGCTGTCTCCATGCAGTATGATGCGATGTATGAAAACATCTCTGAAATGTAATGGTTTAATGGGATGAGACTGGAATATAACACCAGTGACAGGCTGAAAGATGTGGAAAAAAACACGTCCCAACACCATTTTACTCCACTTCTGCTTTCATCAGCATTGTTCAGATGTGATAATGAGCTAACAGTGCGACTCCCCTGGTTAAATGATAGCCCACCGGCCCCACGTTTCTTTGATGTGTCTGTGTGAGCGTGATAATTGGGAGTTTGATGAATCCTAACACCACATTTTCAGAATGCTTGAGTGTTGGGTTTGTCAGTGAGCTGTTCCTACATGCACCCAAACTGGTTTTGTCATTTTGGGGTTTGGCACCAAGTCTCACCACAAACGGTAAAATACGGATGTTTGTTACACCTAAAACAGGAAGTATTTTAAGTCTAGATGGCAAACTTTTGAATTGTTGTAAGGCGGTGGATTTGTGTGGCTGGTGGAGCACCATGTGACAGAATCCAAACCAGCAAGTATAAAACTTTACGGCACATACTTTCTAACTGTAACCATGAATCTTTAAATCTAAATTCCCATTTATGTGTGACAGTTGAGGTCCTGTCACTATTGATTCCGATTGATCATGTGCTATGGCGATTTGGCCCCTTGGCTGACTGGTCAGTGCGCATGACTCTCACCTGGGAGGATGTGAGGGCCCGTCCCCTCTTTCATATGCTCCCTTTGTGAGAGTTAATTGGTACGTCTGATGAACCCTCATTGCTCTCATACACCCACCAGTCCTTTACAGTTGACATGCAACGCATCCACCAGAGGGCAGTACAGAGTTCTAAATTCATCTCCAGGTTTAAGACGCTTAAAAAGAAGCAGCGAAGTTGATGCTGGTGGATGCGAAGCCACTGGCTTAATCCCAAACTGCCCCCTAAACACTAAACCTCCATTCAAAATTGTATTCACACGTTCTGCCGGAGGTTCCGCCACATTAAGGGCAGTCCCTAACTACGCGGTGTGGAGGACCAGTGGACTGTTCAGCGGTCAAACAGCCAGTCTGCAACGCTCCACACTGCAGCTGGTGCAACAGTAAAACAGAGGTAAAACAGAGGACGCTTGCCGCGTCAGACACATCCACCAGCTCTCTGAAAGTACAGATAATTACACACATAAAGGATGCAGAACACATTGTATCTGTCTTTAGTGTTGAGCAGAAACTGGCCTTTGGGTGTGACAGATATAGAAAAATGTATCCTGTTGGAGGTGGAACAGTAAGAAACAAAGGAAAACCTAATCACCATTACGTCTTATAATGATCCATCTTAGCCTGGGCAAAATCTAGAAATTTAATAATGCCTTGAGATGTGTTTGGCCTCTTTTCATATAATTCTACTTTTATAGAACATCTGAATTTTCTAATAATGAAATCACCCAGTAGATCATTTGATTGATTGATTGATTATTTTATTAAACATGAGACGACAATTAAAAACAAACTGAACAAATGGAGAGAGATTACATGAAGAAGAAAAAAACAAAATGTCTTTGTTCAAAAGGAGTGGGAAGAAGTCAGTGCTTATTTAATCCCACCCCTTCGCTGCACAACAACCGAATACCATACAAGACTATTTCTACATAAATGATCATAAATGATCAGTTTCTTGGGAATATAGAAACATGAAATACTGAATGGAAGCTATCAGGAATTTAATAAAGAAAAGAAATTTTCCTTCTTGCTTAATAAATGCTGGGAAAGGTTCCAGCCCACCAATTGGATTAAGCGGTACAGAAAATGAATGAATGAAGAAATTTTCCCACACTATCATCAGCTTGTTTTTAACTCTCATTATCTCTAAATTTTCTGAGCCTTCATCTGGTACATGTTCATGTTCCAACTTCAGTTAGTTGTGACATACTGTAAATGTAACTTTTTCCTAATTTATGATGGTCAAAGTTATACTTCAAAGTACACAATTGCCATTGTTTTTAAGAATTATAGCTACACAGTCCTACTTGACCCAACCTGACCGCCAAAAAAATCAATAAATACATTTTTTATTGTTACTCTAGAAAGGTTATTTCTGACTGAGCAGAGGAAATAATGATAATACGTTTTTACGCCGACTTTGATTTTAAAGTTATTTTAGTTTCTGTCTAAAACCATCTGGAAGTTGTAAAGAGCTAAAAAAAAAAAAAAAAAGTTGTAAACAGCTTTCAGAGATGATGTTTACCATTTACTTATTAACTTATTTTAAATGGAGCCTTCTTTTACCTTTAATGTCTTAAGAATTACATGAATATATGCTAATTTTATGGAGACATGATTCACTGAGTGGCAGGCTAATAGCTAATAACCATGTGTCCTTTCAGCTGAGCACAATAATCGGCTCTAAAGCCTTTGCACATGAATGAAAAGTCGAATCAAACTCATTCATATCAGAGGTCATCGGCTGCAGCGGGAGTGGACTGAAACAATGTAGCTAATTAATATTAATGATCTCAGGTCAGCACCCTTGTAACAATTACACTTTGCACATTAGATCACACATTGTCCATGTTCACTCTTAAAAGCTATTTGCATGCAAAATGAAGGATTTGAATAAGAGGTCATCTCTTATTAATGCTGTCATTTATATTTATAACCATTGTGCTTTTGTAGCTCAGGCACGCCATCTCGGAACTCTGGACTAAGGCTGCCATTTGATCAGAACTTCAACAGGCTTGAGGAGTGAACGTCCACCTGTGGGTGGATCAGAAGATCACAGAGCAGATTTTTCCTAAAGAGTCTTTCATGCCTGACACACGACGAGGCTGCCAGGCAGAAACTGATAAAGAGCCTTCTAAGTCTTTAAGTTCTTTCACTAAAGTGAAAGAATTTTGTCTTTTGGCTGTTTAATGTATTCAATGACAAGGTTGATGTATGCAGTCCTGGTGAAGCTAGAAATAATTGTATTACAGTCTTCTCAGCAGCTGAGGAATCCATGGGTGGGAAGCAACGCTGGGGGAGGGATTGAGACACAAAGCCATCTGCTTTTAGCGTATTCCTGTCAGCCCCTCATCTGCTTCATTCATTCAAGGAAAACCCACGGCCGAAAGGAATCAGGGAAGAGATGCACAGAGGAGCAAGTGATAGCACGCTGATAAAACACGCTGATAAAAGCTTGTTTATTTATCATTATCCGTCAGCGCTGAAGAAACTTATGGAGAAAAAAAATCTTGTTTCAACCCGGAGGGCTGTAGTGGTGGAGAGCTTTCCAAAGATGCCTGTCATAAACTCCCACTGCAGTTTTAGTTTGTGTTTGCAGGAGCGTCCACCAGAACAATGACGTCATCATTAACATGGACGGTTTGACAGTGAAGGAGGGAAGGAGAACAGGGTGTAAACCAGACTGGCTCAAAAAAGGGTGGATAAGATGTATCAGATCATCAATCATTCAAACTTATTAAACTCCATTTCATGATATTTGTGGTCTGTTTTTGTTTTGAATATAAAACCTGTAGGAGCTGAGCCCTTTGAATCCCAGTCACCAGGGCAACCTGATGTTTTCAGGACAGCCTCAGTTGTCCGATTATGAGGCTGGATGATGTAAAATGAATGGATCGATAAATGATGGACATATCTTTAATAGATGCTTTGTAGAGACGATGCTGAATATGGCCTCCAGTTCAGAAGTAGCTACAGCTGTAACAATATGGATCCTAATGAAATAATGTTTTACAAAGCAAAATAGGCTAGAATAGCAAATCTTCATGGTTTAATTTGACTGTTATTGAACATGCAAATTTCAAAATGTTGTCATATTGTTAAAAGACAAATACTTTCTTTTTCCTACCAAAACTGACAAAAACTATACGAAAACTATGTCGTATAAAAATATATTAGAATATATAAAATATATAAAATATATTTTCACCAAAAGACGAAAAGTGAGGTTAACTCAAATGGCTCCCAAATCAACACTGTTGGTTTCATGTCAATTTCCAAAAGATTCCAATATCAACAGAATAGTAAGTATGTAGACATTCTCCGAAAACTCACTGAAGATACCAGCAAAATTTCTAACACTGCCTTAAGGCCTCTGCATACTCTGTGAGAAGCAAGAACTTTCTTCTTGCTCCAGAGGCTCCGAGAAGAAACTGTCATTAACCCTTTAACTTTTACACTAAGAAAAAAAGAAAGAGAAATTTTTCTCTTTTCTTTAGAACAAGAAAAATACAAAGAAATGCTTTTTAGAAAATTGTTAATATTAAAATTAATGATAAAGTAATGACAATGAAATGGCCAAAATTTGAAGCAACGATGGGCAAAGAAACACTTTCTTTTGGTATTACATACCCAAACCAATTGGTAGAGATGATTCAGGCAGGTTTATTTAATCAATTATTTATAAGGTTTCATGGTATATAAAATGATATGATGATAATCACTGAAAGATTTGCTCTACCAAATGGTGGACAAAGGGTTAATGTCATTTTGTTCTCGCCGGACGTGATTGAGGACACTTCTTGCCACATCGAGCTGGCCAAACTTTTTCTCGAGGGGCTCAGAGAAGTGTAACATGATTGGTCGGACATGTGAGGTGGGCGTAGATAAGGAGTGAAAGCATGAAGGGGGATGGAGTGACTTCCTTCATTTTACTGTTACGAGGATGAATTAACAGCTGATCGAGGTGGAGAGAAAGTACAGAAACAAAAAAGTTTCCAACACATAGTAAATAAAGACAAGGATGCTGCCGCGTGCACAGTCCTGCTTTGTCACTGATCAACTTTCATGTAAAATAAAAAATAAGCGAGTCAACCTGCTCATTGCACAAAGAGACAGACGAGCCCCCCCCCCAGTAACCCCCGCCTCATATCACGTGTTGCTTCTCGCTGAGCATTTAGAGGCCTTTAGTTGAGCTTTGAGATGTGCGTCAGTTAAACTGACCTACTGGAAATCTTTCTCTGCTGTTTGAACTTCAAGATGCCTTCATATTTATTTACATTAAATGTTTTCTATTAATTCATTGTAATTAAGTCATTAAAATCCCACCCCTAATAAATACCTTCTACTTAATGAGGCTGTCCATTTTTACATGAAGTGGCTTCATTGTCGCCCCTGCGACAGACTGGCGACCTGTCCAGGGTGTACCCCGCCTCTCACCCGTTGATAGCTGGGATAGGCTCCAGCACACCCGCGACCCAATTGGATTAAGCGGTTCAGAAAATGGATGGATGGATCTTAGAGAAATTTGAGTTGAGACTCCTACAGCTGAAGTGTATAATAGGTAATGAATCTTTGACAGTCAGATGAGTTTCAAATTGATTCTCAGTAAGATATTCACAATTCAGCAATTTTGTGTATAAATTGTTTTCAGGACCAAGATTATTATGCATATCGTGTGGTACACTGTATAGTCAAACATTTAAACTGCAGACTTTCATAATCAGAACAACCAGAAGCTGTTCTTACGATTATCATTGAATTCAGTACTTCTAGTGTTGTCATGAATCCAGTTCTTCATTCATTATATTCATTATATTCATTATATTCAGTATGTTCTCTTCATTCTTTCCTTCTTGCTAGTCCACACTGCATAATAGTCATTTATATTGTTCCAGCTCTTTCAGATACTTTTGGTGATCCATTCAGCTTAAATCAGGACTTAATCATTTCTTGTCCACGTGTCTTGAATTTTCTTCTCTTTTCTCATAATCCTTACCTTTCTTTTAAAACTCCCGTATTTCTCTGGGTTAGGTGCTCATTTACATAAACATTTGCAACCTTTAATTATCTGACAATAATGAGCACCTTCACCATGTGCTTCCTATTGGCAAAGTGAACACTGTTTGACTTTTTACTGTTATTCTGAAGCAGGGTCACAGATAATATAATCTGACAGAAACTGGCCTTAAATATTTTTTAGTTTTATTCCACTTCATAACACATAACCAAATGAAAAAAAAACTTGAGTCATTTTGGATTATTTGTATCTATGTGGTACTTGAATTGCTGCCAATATCTGGCAAAGATTTCATGTCAACAGCCACATTAGAATGATATTCCCTGAGAAAAACGTTGATGTATTCAACACTAATTTCATCCACTTTAATCTCTTTCACTTTTATAATATTGCCACCTCATCGTGTGTTCCACTTCTGATTATGGCTGAATTTTCAGGTAGCACATGTAACTTCAAAGCCCATGTGTCCCAGTTTATTGTTATTATTATTATTGTTGTTATTATTATTGTTATTAGTTTTTCCATGTTTGGATGGATGGTGGATGGATGCTTAAAATTTAGAAAAAAGAAAACCTCACTGTCCAGTATGTTTTGACCAGTTTTTGGATGTTTGCATATGATTACAAAACTGAAATTTGAAAAACTGACTTTTTAAAAACTCCTTTTTAATCATTCAGTCTCTCTTTCTCTTTTTCTGGCTGTAATGAGAAACTATTTTTCCAAGGCCTTGAAATTTGCATCGTTAATACCTGTCATAAGCACAAGATGGCAGTACGATTCCACTAACCATTTTGTTCATCACCTCTGAACTGTTTTGGTTTCAGGAGTCTCAGTTATGACAGTAAAACTTTTTTCCTCCAGAAATTTACGTAAAACCCAACAAATGCGTGTGAGTATAATAATAATACTAATAAACAAATAAACATTTCACTCCTGCCTGGTCCAGAAAATTGTCCTGAGTGACTAATCCTGCAGTTTACTGTATCTGTCAGTGACAAATCCCAACTAGTATCTAACCAGCATGGAAGACGCTGAACATGTCACCAGTCCACTGCAGGGTCAATACTGAGGGATTTAAAATATCTACGTAACCTGCATGTATGTTATTGGACTGTAGGAGGAACCCACACAGTGAGGCCCCGGCTAGCTCACCAAAATCCTCCTTACTGTGAGGTAAGAGGGCTAACCATCACACTACCACACAGCCCCAGCTTAAACATAACTAAGACCCTGTACAGCAGCATTAATCACACAGGAAACTATGCTTTGTACCAGATTGTAACTGAGCTAATTTCCATATGCAGTCTCTGTAGTCAGGTCAGTGTGTTTGTGTTTCACCCTGTGTTTGCTCTGATCGATAATATGATGCCTTTTACAGAATTTGATTGAAGGGATAAAGTAGCTGTTAATTGAGTACACCATAGGACAAAAGGTTGGACGTACTAAAATAGATTAGCATTTATTTTTTAAAAACACGTCTAATTACTAATAGGAAAACTTTGCAAGACTACAACCTTTTAAAAACGTAATGTTGCAACTCATTTGCTTAATTTAAAGTGTATTAAAGCAAAAGTCCAAATCCTGTTAACATCGGCTGCTTAGTCATCGCTGTGACAAAAAATTTACAAATAACTGAAACTTACTTTCTAACTAAAATAACTTAGCCTACTGAAGTGTTGATGAGAAAAATCTGTTGATAAAGGCGTCTGACTAAAATGAATGAAAGGTACATTGTGGTCCGGTAAGAATTACTGACACCCAGTGGTGAAGATGAGTATAGAAACGACTTCAAATGGAAAGCACAGTTTTAGTTTTATATTATCTTCTTATTTTGTATTTTCTGGTCTCTGCACTGATCTAATATTGCCAATAATTCACCTTTCACCACAGTTTTAGTTCAGTTCTTGACATAAAAAATATTTATGTTTAGCCAACTTTTTATGAAAAATCGCTCCCACAAAGGTCCTGCTGCAAAGCAAAAGCTGTTTTGAGTCCATTACTTGCTTTATGTAAGGTGAACTTGACACCATGTGTTGAAAAGTTTATCAATATGTGGAATTTATCACACCACGTTTCTTCAACAATCTTATTTACTACTCATTGGCCATTTATGAAGTTTTTTTTTGGGAGGGGGCTTACCTGCTGAAAAAAAGAATCGCTTTTATAGGAATGAAAGTAGTCACATAGCGATGAATTTTAGTAAATGAATATATAAAATTCAAAGCGATTAATCGTTTTTTTTTTAGTTTTTTTTTTTTACCGGAAGCAAATCTATTTAACATCCGGGTTATAGGCTGTTTACAGTCAAGATGACAGCAAGCTAATGCCAAATACTTATTCAGAAAGATGAATTTACAAGTTTAATTAGGGTCTTTTTCTTATCATATCAATTCCAATGGCATCTCAGATCCCTATAACCGGGAGGACGCAGCCACCAGCCGCCAGCAGTGCCGCTCTCCGGGGAAAGAAGCGTCCCATTAGTCCGGCGGTATCCGCTGTTCAGCAGAGCACTGGTGCCAGCAACATCAGCAGCAGCAGCAAGAAGAAGAAAGGACCGTTGGCAGCACCACCAGCAACACAAACACAGGTAAGCCCTACCTGCCTCACACAATGTAATATGCTGAGGTAGGAATGGTTGTGATTATTTGGCCTAAACCGCTCTGATTTGTATAAGCTAGGATCTTTTCAGATTAATGCAATCAGATAGATAGATAGATAGATAGATAGATAGATAGATAGATAATTTTGATTAACCCAAAGCTGTGAAATTAGCGCAAACAATCATTAAATTTAATCAACATAATAAAGCAGCAAATAAACATTCAAACCAATAATACTTGCATGAGAGACTAAGTATGAAGAATAGAATACTGGTAAAGAATACATAATAAGAATTTGCACAAAAAAAAGTAAGAATAAAAACAATGTGCTAGCCAAAATAATACAATAAAATGGCAAATGAATAAAGCAGCAGATAGAGCCTGATGTCTAACCAGGCTTTTCCCTGTCCACCAGAGGTGAATTGTTAAAGAAGATATTGTGTTCCTCTTTGTCAAGAAGTAGAGCTGTCTGTATAATTATTCTCTTTAACTGGTCCCTGTCATTAAGAAATCCTTTGGTCATGTTATATGGTCTACAGCACTGTTTTATAATATAGAAAATAGAAATCAATTATGCCTTCAATTATGCCATGTAAACAAATGAAGGAACGTCAAGTGGGTTTAATACGGACATATCAGAACAACATTTGTGTCTCTCACATGCAGTGTTGCTACATAAATTGGGACACTGATAAAGTATTTCTTTAGACTACAGCAGTGGAGACGGTGGTCGAGGTGAAGGCAGTGGGATCCATAGACAGTGGGCCAACCAGCACGGAGTCCACTGCAAAGCCTCCAGCTTTCAAAGACCACACATTTATGGTGAGTTCCTGTGTCCACATGGGTTTACTTTTTTGATCTGCTGCTGTTGCCTTTCGCTAAGGTTCTCCTTCTGTGTTTTAATAATCATTCACATTGGCAGCACTCGGGAATTGGTGGAGCAGCAGCAGGCAAAAAGAACAGGACCTGGAAGAATCTCAAACAGATTCTGGCTTTGGAGCGGACTTTACCTTGGAAGCTCAATGATCCCAACTGTGAGTTTGTGTTGATTTAATTTCAGAATCCTTTCAGAATCCTACCATTATTCCAACAGATTTGATTAATTAATCTTTTTTTTTTTAACGTGACAGTGAGGACTTATATAGAATTAGATATTTAAATGATTTTCTGAAATAAAAATGAGGTTAATGTGTTATTTTTAAAAGGCTGACCTTAATTATTAGTTTTTGTTGTCCATTGCAAGATACTGCATGCCAAACTTATGTTAAATTTCATTATTGTAGTTAAACTTATAAGCTTTTCTCTGTTTACAGACTACAACATTGATGCTCCTCCCTCCCTGAAGCCGGCCAAGAAATACTCAGACATCTCTGGGCTCCCTGTGAGTAATCAGTTGAAGCATCACTTCAGCCAGGCTTTGTAGAAAACACACTAAATAATGTATTTCACCTTTGCTCAGGCGAACTACACAGATCCTCAGACCAAACTGCGCTTCACATCCTCGGAGGAATTCTCCTACATCCGTCTCCTCCCCACTGATGTTGTTTCAGGCTACCTGACCCTTCGGAAGGCAACGTGCATCGTACCGTGATGACTGAAACCCGGGGCTGGTTCAAACTAGATTTGATCTCACATCAGTAGATGAACCTGCTGAGCCCCGGCGAGAGAGTAGACTCCTCATAGAGAGCCAAGCCAGCATTGAAGACCAGGGAAAGAACAGCCGCTAAAGCTCCAAAGCTCACTGCTGTGAGGAAGAAGAAAATCTGAGGAATAATTGTTGCTGAGTTATAGACATTTTTCAAAAAAAGGGAAAAATTGATCTTCCATACATTCGTGTATTCATTCTGAATGTATTTGTATGTAAGACATGTTTTTATCAAACAGTTTTTTGGCATCCCAACAAAAAGTCTGCTGTAAATGTCACTTTTCAGAATTTTACATGATGAGCTTCAGCTTTAACTTATTGATTGAGTTTATTTTCGTGACAAGTATTCACACTTCCTTTAAGCAGGTTTAGGAGTTTGCCGTGGTATTACCGGATGATTACATTGGCCAAGAATGTGGAAAGTATCTTGTTTAAAATATATTTAACAGTCATATGAATTGAGTGAGACTGTGAAGGAAAAAGGTTTTCTTTTACCTTTATCTGTTGGAATGTATTCTTTTTTATTAAGATATTTTTTGTCTTTATTTTAAAGGTGCCAATTAAATGAGGACTTTAGATGTGTCATCACATTTTGTGACACATAGTAAGCAATGACGGCTAAAACCAGCACTCCACACCTGGATATTTGCTTGTATGTAAATGACTGAATTTGGCTTAGCCAAGCTCAGGCAGGTCTAATTTGATGTGTGGATTAGATGTAACATGTTTTAATTACACCAAATCATCTAGTGTATAAATTACCTTCCAACAGTGAGGGTGTCTCATTACTCCCACATGGGGGCAGGGAGGCAAAATCATTTTCACAGTGTATTTGACGCTTAATAAATGGTGTCCAATGAACAGAATTTCTAATGAAAATGATTCCTTCTGTGCAAATGCAAACACTGAGAATACAAATGTGGGGTGATCACAAAGGCTTGGAGTTAGACTTTTTTACAGCCAAGTTAGAAGCCATGGGATACACACATTGCCCTGTCTCTTACTCAGTCTAACTGTAAACATAAGCAAATTTTTACCAGTAAAGGGTGATAAGGAAAGCTTTGTTATGCGAAGGTGAGATTGGGGACAGTGCACTGAGGTTACTGATAATAAGCAAAGTTGATATTCTTAAAAAATGTTCATGTAGCCAAAACCTCATAAATGTTCTCATGAAACCTCTGCTGTTGCCCAAACACAGTTAAAACACACAAATGAGTCAGGCAGTTGTACAAGCTGTCCCTATCTCACCAATCGACTGGCCCTTTATGTCCACTGTTACGTGGTCCAGCCCTGAGCTGTGAAGCTGATGAGGGTAGTAGAGTATATCTGTTCAAGTCAGAGCAGCGTTTCCATTCCTGCTGTGGCATCAAAATTTCAACAGAGTGATTAATGAACAACGTCAGGACTTTCTACTACCAAAGCACACAACCCAGTGTGTGTGTGGAGTAGCAGGTGTGTGCACTCTTTGGGGCTTCTTCGCTGTGGGATATTGTTGACAGGTTCAAATTCATTAAAACGATACGATAGCTAAACAGTGGATTTTAAAATAATTTCTCCTTGCAACTACACATTTAGGGTCTATTTCCCTACATCTATGCAGAGTGTGAGCTATCTTGCTCCTCTGCAGGCACATTTGCCTTTGCAGTCACACTTGTCACCACCTGGGTGCGCTATAGCTCTGCTCATTCTGCCATCCAACACCTCTGAATATGATGTCTGGTTGAGTCCCAGAGTGAACCAGTAAAGTCACAGCTGAGGATTTATTAACTTGAATTGCTGTAGGGAAACTCATTATTCAGACACACTTCTGACTCCTCTCCACATGTCACTGGTGGTTGGTGAATACTACAAGCTAGCAAGAGGCATTCATTAATCAAGGCCAAATGATAACTGTAGATACAGTTCTACTTTACCTAAAAAATCTGTCTCATAAAAGCAAAGGTTTAAATGTACAGCAGTGCATAAAGAATCCTAAATAAACTCACTGTCTAGAATAAGCCGATGACAATGATTACTAATTTTCATATGGCTGCATGTGGTGTGAACGATTCAGGGCTATAACCCAATCATGTAATAACCATCATTATGAGATTGATTGTGATGTGCTTTAAAGGCTCATCTAGGTCTGGTGGGGGATTTGCAACCTGCTGCGTTCTACAAGAGCCGTCATGTAGCTCACACATCCACCACCCTGAAATCAATGAGATCTTTCTGTTAATTTAGTTTTCTCATGCTCATTTTACACAACTTTCACATGTTTCAGCTGTACTCTGGAGACGTTGGATGAACTGATGCTACAACAGCTGTATTACTGTATTTCTAGTCAGTATTGTTTTTTAAATCTTATTTCAGAAATGTAGGTGGTAAGGATGACCTATTCACTTAGGAGCCAACGAGAGCATTTCAATAGTATATGGCAGCCTTTCATTTCATACATGGAGAAGTTCCTCCCCATATGACTGAATAATCTCTATAAAAAAAAAATGTATTGCCTCCTTAAGTATGATGACTGGAGTTGACAAAGAATATGTCTTTTAACTTTTCTGTTTATTTTTCTCGTTCTGTTTAACATTATTTATCAGTTTGTAATTGTTTTTTTGCAATGTA
>JAVQJG010042810.1:0-12760 GCA_036024015.1 Craterocephalus amniculus | reverse complement strand
GATGTCAACTGAGCACTCCTTTGCTTTTTGGGATTCCATCATGGTTCCATTTTGACAAAAAGTCAAAACTGTAAAAAAAAAAAAAAAAAAAGCTGGCTATAGGACATGGTCTAAGAGTTAAATTATTGTGTGCTGAAAATAATGGCAGTTTTTCTTTGATACAAATGTACAAAAGCTACACATGTTTGTATCTATACATATATAAAAACCGCAGATTTTCTGAATGGCAAGTTATTTTCAGCCTGAGCTTATATTAATAAATAAAACAGTGAAACCAAAAATGCTTTGTAAAAAAGATATTTGAATCAATATGAAAAGACACTTTGAGCTTGTGCTAAAAGAAAAATTTACAACAAATATGATTAGAAAAATAATTCAAACTTGGTTTCAATCTTTTTCTTTTTTGATGGTGATTGTGTGTGCATGTGTGTTTAGATAATCATGAACAGCAATTAACCCACGGCACTTTAAAGATAAATAATTCCTTAGTTCAATTTCCCCATCTAAAAAAACTTGTTTTTTTTGTAAATCTTGAGTACAATGGTTGATTTGTTTTAAATGACTTCTTTCATCGCAACTCTGGTGCCAAATTTGATTTTGGACTGAAACACAAAAGAACAAAAACTTCCAAAGAAAAGCCAAGTCATCTTAACAGAATACAGAAAGCCGTACAACAGCTTATGAGGGGAAAAACAATCTTTGACAGAGCAGCAAGAGCCTGGCTGGAGACAAGTGCATCAAAATGAAATTAATAATGAAAAAAAAAAAAAAGTCAAATCAAACTTTATTTGTATAGCCCTTTTTCAAACATTAAAACGCAATACAAAGTGCTTTACAATGTAAAAACAAATATCAAAAATATAAGAATAGAAAGGATCAATATTACAAATGCTTTCTACTTCACATTTATAATCATACACACATACAATACAAACGCATGCACACACACAAACACAAACGCATGATGCCACTCTTCTATTCATAGAATTAAAACTATGCCTTCTAGTTTCTGTCTCTTTAACTGAAACTGTATAAGAATAAAGTCTGAGAAAGAGAATTAAAAGACAAGTTAAAAGACAAATGGCTCGAGTCTAAAAAATGTATTTATTGCCTCAGGAGGAGAAATAAAAAGCTGGTAAAACTACATTTGTCTTTGTCAACAAAAATATTATAGTCAAATGGGCCAATATAGAGTGAAAAGGGCAAAAGGGTGTATATCCCTGTGTGTGTGTGTGTGTGTGTCCGTGCATGTTTGACAGATTTTTTATGTGCATGCTTGATGGAAAATCCATTCATCACAAAGGCAGTATTTCCTCAAAATATCAATGAATAAAAGACACCTGCTTATGCTAAAACTGAAAGTGTACAGACTCTGTTTGAATTTGTAGATGTGTGTACAAGTCTGTAATGTGACTGTAAACCTTTGTAACACAGTAAGAACAGTTGTCCTGACAACTATGTTCAGGCACATTCACACACACACACACACACACACTTTTGGTCTTCTTAGCATCTGAGAATATCTCAAAAAGCGACTCACATGACGACTGGATGTGCAACCTTGAATGTACCGTCGTAAAAGCTTTTTCGTGTACAACACCGAAAATAAACACAAAACAAAGCTCATCTAGTTTTGATGGCTTTTTCCTCCCCCGTATTGTGCTAAAAAGGTGCATACAGGATGCAGAAGTGAGTTAACTCCAAAACATCAGTTTAATGCCAAATCATTCAGGTTCGCAGGACCTTGAAATCACATTCTGTCAAAGCTTGAAGTGAAGACATCGTCCACTAATAATTTACATAAACCTGCTTACTTTTAGTTCCAACTAGCCTAATGTAATTCTATAATGAAAGGCAAACATTTAAAATATTAGCTGTTCTTCATGACATCGTGGCTCCATGGTGGGAAATTATGAGTCATGATAGTGGAAGAAGGTGAACCGATGCAATTCTGTGGTGGCGCAGTCCCAAAAGTAATCAGAGGGTCGAAAACGAGCCATGCACAACACACTGGTTGCACAATTTAGCTGTGAAAAACAGAAGACTCAGGAGTTATCAGGTAAAATCAAAGTTTCTGTATCTGCTCAGAGAAAGTAAAAAGGAACTGCAGTTCTCTATAGATCGTATCCCCCCCAAAAAAGAAAAAAAAAAAAAAAATCAATTGCCTGGTCTTTTGTGCAAAGCCTACGAGATTAAATCTAGCTAAAGAAAACAAAAAGAAGTAGGGGAAGGGGAGCATGTTTTTTCAGACTACCAGACTGAATGGATCATCTCAAAATTATGGAGATCGGAGTGTGATGACATGGGGCTGCATGATTGCATAGTGTAAATTATGACTTGGCCAAGTACAGTACTGTGTAAAGGTATTGAGTTGCCCTTCATACTTAAATATCTAGCTTTCAAGGAGCCAGATTTTTTCAAGTTTTTTTTAAAGTTTCCCTGTGGACATTGGCTGTTTTTGTTCTTATACTTTTTCAGAGGCATGTTTGCTAAGACATGAAACAATGTCAAATTAATAATTCAAGTATAATAACTAGGCTAATTCCAAGGTTGTGTCCACATGTAAACAGACAACCAAGCATAAATGGTACTTTTATGGATGCAGGAAAGCTCCAAACCTTTCACAAAGACATTTTTCCATTTTTGTTACCTTTACAAAAAGTTCTAATTTTGATTCTACAGAGCCAACGTGTTATGTGCTCCTGTATTAGGGAAACAGTAGAAATGGTGACAAAAGGGAAGCATCAGACATAAATTAGAATGAAATCATAAATTGATAATAAAATGAAACAGCAGTATATCACATGAACCCATAGACTGGGAACCTGTCCAGGGTGTACGCTGCCAATTGCTGGGATAGGTTTCAGCTCACTGGCTCTGAATTGGACTAAGTGGTTTAGAAATGAAACGAATGAATGGATGAATGTGCATGATTTCCTGAAGAAATATCCCAGCATATCCAAAAGATGTATCTGGTCCTTCAGCTGACCCATCTAGTGTTCACATAAGGCTCATAAAAACTGGTTTCCAAGGAAGGGTGGCTGACAAGAAGCGATTCTCAAGGAAGAAAGACAGGGAGAAAAGTCTGAGGTATGCCAAGTTATCCAGATAAATCTGTGGCAAAAGGATATTATAGTGTAACACATTCTCCCTTGAGCAAACCTCAACATTACTGAAGCAGTGTGGGATCATCTTGACAGAGAAATAGAACAAAAAGCAACAAGATCTAAAAGAAGAGTTTCGGAAAGCTCCTTGAAGATGCCTGGAGAACAATTTCAAGAAATTATAGAAGACTGAAGAGGTGCTTAAAACTAATAGGTGGCCGAGCTAGACTTCTAAACTTATTAGACTTGTATAAAATCTGTTTTGATGCTAATATATAGGATATTTATTTCTGCATGTACATTTGCTGCACCCATTTATGCTTTTCCTTCCAATATATAAAGAAGGGTTAGACTTTAGCACGGTGCTGTTTATCAGAGAAAGGATTGGGGGTATTTCTAAAGAATAAAGCAGAGATTTAAGTGATATTGTTGGTGTAGAATCTATTAAATCCTATTGGGGAGGAGAATAGTTTGCTATATAGTGTAATATGACTAACAAAAAATTATTACCAAGCATTCAAACGGACTCCATTTTCCTTAAAAATGCAGGTAAGAGCTGTCACAGTTTATGTACTTTGGTGGGACTGTGTAGGAGGGGGCTTCTGTTATCTCCCAATCGACTCTCTTTATGTAACATCTTTTCCATCTCTAGCTGCAGTGGAGCAGATCAGGCTCTCCCTAGCTCTTTGAAGTGGTGCCAGGCTGCGTATTTATTTCATTATCTCCTCTCCCTCTCTATTTCCTCTCCTTGTTCTTAGGGCTTGGTATCAAGGAGAAGACAGGAATTGAGGCAGAGAAAGCTGACGCTGCAGGTGCAGGCCCTACAACTCCAGATTGTGTGTTTGTGTCAGCGGGCTGCTTACATCTTTATGTGGACTACACGTCCTTCACAAGGAGGAAAATCCTGCATAAAGTATAAATGGTAAAGTTTTTAAATCTACAAAGCTATTCAGAATTGGAAGGATTTAGTTTTGATTGCTCACTTTGTTCTTAGACTGAGAAGGTGATAAAAATTATGTGTTTAATATGTATGTGTGTCTCACCTTTTTGTTTCAATGACAGAATGGGATAGCCGTCAGTAAAAGAGATTAAATCAGCAAAATCATCATGTGAACATGTGCCATAATACTCAACATGCTGGAGAGATCAGACCCAAACGGAAATGAGAGGAGATGTGACCTTCTCACAGACCACACAATGCTACTACACATCCGGGATATGTGCGAATGCAGCAGTAATTACTTCAGTCTTTGGAAACTAGCCAGATTTTCAGTTAGATAAGGATGCATGAACATAAAACTATGTTGGTGATATGTTCTTAGCTACAGGGTATGGACCATTTACGCATATTATATCTGCATCACATATCACCTCAGAACATTTTAAGCTCTCTAAGTACCAACCTTATAACTAACATTGAAATCCAGAAGAAGATACCATTTTCCATCAGGCATGCTTCAGATAAGAGGCAGGTTACTTCTGAATGGAAATTTTGTTTACTATTGAGTGATGGTGGCTATGATCACATATATAATCGGCAGAAATGTTTTAACACAATTACCTTCAGCTCAGATGTGATGCTGCATCAATCCCTCCATGTTTCCATTTAGAGAGGGGAAAAAAACACAGTTCTTGCAGAGATATGTTGTTGCAAACAGAAAAGAAAATGTCATGGAAAAGTTGATAACCAAAATTTCTTTGGCATACCACGGTTTGAGAACTATGAGTGTAACCGATAGTAGATGTTGTTTCACCATCCATAACATCCATATACTCAATGTTGGCCAATGTCCGAACATCTAGGAAAGCACAGTATGTACATAAAGGAGAGGAATTTTCAGAACTCAAACATGTTATCGTTTCCTAATCAATATCTCATGATACAGCACTGTTTTGCGTTCATACTCTAGCCCTACATATCCAACATGACAGCTGGCATATGAGATGATGTTGGATAAAAATCACTGAAACTGTAAATTGAGGAACAGCAGAATCTTGGCAGAGAAAGCTTTACTTGCAGCAAGGAGCTCGTGCCGCTACAGAGACAAGAGGCAAACTGAAGAAACAATTGTCTGGGAGTAGCAATAAAACTGTTCTCTCCTTTGCAAGGTCATGTCAGCATCACCTGAGCTGTGAAACTTCCTGAATGCATCTTTGACTGAGTATAGATTTCTTCGTGAAACCACAGATAATATGCAGACACAGTTTAAGATACACAAAACATGCTGCAATAGTCGAGAAGACGATGCAGCTTTATTTTCTTCAAGATCGTCAATTGAGAGTCTCCTCACCATCCTCTTTTTCATTTCATGATGAAGATTAATCTTGGTCTATATCTAGAGTAAAAGAGTCTATGACAATTGTATATTACTTTCTCAAAGTATACATTTTTACCAAATTTTCAGTTGCCTCCATGTGTGTTTCCATGATTGAAATTGAAACTTCCACATTGAGTCTGTATTTTCCATTCTGCTTCCCTCTCCTTAGCAGCGGCAGTGGTCCTCTTTTTGCTAAAATACATCTTTGTATTGCCCATATGCTTCAACAAGAACCTCTCGTTCTAGTTGGTAAAAATAATTCGATTTTTGTCACTGGTTGCCACGGTGAATCCATGTATGAGGCTCCACTTTTGTTGTGGTTTCCAAATCTGGTTGAATAGACTCAAGGTTACCTGAACCAACTCAAAGAAGCTAATCTGGAACAATAAACCCAGAGTTGCTCAGCAGAGTAAGTTAACCTAGAGTTAGTCAAACCTCCTCTGTATTATATATATTTTCCTTGTGTCTGTCCTCAGCTCCTCTTTTGCATCTCTGACGGGATAATGCAAGTTACAAATAGGGGACTATTTCTGTGGAAAAATCATAGGTGTGCAAATTAATCAGATAAGAGATAAAAGATGAACAACTAATCAGAAAGTGTTTGTTTCTTGACTCAACAGTACACTTTTTGCTTTCAACTTTTACTTCCTGGTGAGCACTTTGGTTTGGACCACTAGTTGAGAGCATCAATAAAACTCATTGTACAAATGGAAAAAAAAATGTTAAGAACAATCCTCACCCAAAAAATGCAATTTTAGAACACAGTAGCCTTGAAAACAGTTATAAGGGAATAAAAAAGCAGTGTGACATGTCAGTCTCATCAGTTCAACAAACAAGTCTGAATAAAGTTAAGTAAAATTAGCTTCAGCACTAATAATTCAATGAAAGGCATGTCGTTGGGTACACAAGTATGCACAAGAGTATTGTCAGTAGAGGTGTGAATGTAGTGGCTTTTTAAAAAAAAGGAAAATCCTTCATAGAACAAATGAATATGCTTTTCCCAATTATGTTGGAACTCAGCTCTGTGCTGAATGCAGTGGATTAGTGGAAGAAACCCTGGGGGAAAAGGCAAGAATGTACTGCATTTGTCAGGAAAAGTAATGCCATAAAAAAGAAAGCTGGCTTTGCCAAAGTCTAGAACATGATGTTATTGCCAAAGCGTCTTATTTGAAGAAAAATCATAAAAGGTAACAAAATGGTTTGATAAAAAACTCTGCCAAGTGGAAAATCAGGAGTTTCATTTTAAAAATGTAAAAAGATAAATCAAAGCTATAACAAGTTAGGTGACAAAGTCTTGCATGAGAAAGATCAAAGAGAGTACAGTGTGCTTAATTTTTTGATTAAGTTAAAATTAAATCATTCCATTTCTTTAAATGTTTCAAAAAGAGCTTGTCATTGATTTGCTTTCATATGATCTTTTTTGACGAATGTGTAGATGAATCAAAACACATAAAACCGATGGAACCATTAAGAAAAAATGTCTAAAAGATAAAGTAGATGCTCCAGATGTATCCGATTTTTGGATAAAATCTTGCTTCTTCTGGGAGAAAAAATATCAAAGAAATCTCTAAATTCAAGTTTCTTTCTTATATCAGGTTTTATTTAAATAAAAGCTGCAACGTTTGAGTCGCCCAAACATAAACAAAGCAGACACACTATATGCATTTCAGAGAGTTACCTGAATTAAATCAGATCAAGACACACACTTGCAGATACAACAGTGCCCTCAATTTTAATTCTTTGCCTTCAAGATTTCAATTTTGAATAGACATGGGAAAACATCCAAATGTTGCCTGCATGAAGTAAATTAGGGCCCATTGAAATATTGCTAATTTAAGGCATTATGTCCGTCAGTGGCAAACCTTTTGAAATCTTGGTGTTTTCTCATTCATTAAAATGATTGCAAGCCCCTCTATGCATTTCAGGGAGTAACCGCCGAGTTTGACATACTATTTTTTAAAGCTAATTAATAAAAAACATTTTTCTCATCCACTAAAAAGCAGTCATATGGGTGAAAAAAAGAAAAAGAAAACCTCTTTCAATTATAAACCGGATTGATGTGTTTGTTTACTCTCACAGACTGAATTAAGTGTTTTTCCATTTCAATGTGAGATCTTCCCTTTAAAGCAGTGATCATATGTCTGTTTTGCCAAGCAACACGTCACCCAGACTACTCTCAATGTCTCTATTTATGCTTCCGCATGCCATGTTGCGTCTATCCTCACCTCCTTTCCAAACACTGACTTTGTGCCCCGTCTCTCATTATCACCCATCCAGCACATCTCCTCTCACCTCAACTTCCTTTATTTTATTTTATGTACCTTCCCTCTCCCATGCTTATTGTCCTTTCAGAATCTGACAGCTGCCTAGAGAAAAAAAGAAAAAAAAAAAAACATTCCCTGTCTCCCTCCAGCTTCCCCTCATGGGTAGGGCTGAGCATACTCCTTTATTTATCCAGACCTGTCTTTCAAGGGATTTTATTTCTTGTCCGCTTCACTTCTCCTCTTTGACTCGTGTGCTGAGAGAAACGTAGAAAGACTGACAGAAAAGAGAACCTAAAATGTAAAGAAAAGGAGCGGAAGAAGAAAAAAGATGTTCCTGTCCTGCATGGAATGGGAGCTCCTCCATCAGAGGCAATAACACCGCGCTCAGAGATGTTTAATGTTGAAGATCATGCCTGCCTTAATGTGCAGATGCAGCACTATTTAAGCAGAATGAGCAGGAGAGGGCAGGTACATCGCACTGATACAACCCAGACTGATAGCACATCAACCTTCATTCTCAAACATCAGCAACTAACTAAATGTTTTTAACACATGTGATTCAACATTTGTTACAGCTACTGAAGCGTGAATCTCTTGGATTGACTATGCTCTTTGCCCAAAGCCATGAGGTCATCAAACATCAATATAACACTAAAGAAAGCAAAGGCTAATTAGATCAGGGTAACTGATGACTTGACAAACAGGGAGCTATTGGGCACAGTAGTGCTCATGGGCAGAGCTAAATGCTAACGCTCACACAAAAGCAATGCTACTTGCAGGTTTATTAGTACATTAATTCATATTAATTGAGTTCTAAACATAAGGTTCAGGTGAAGTTAGGTGGAATAATATCAAACATTAGTTAACATTTCCCCAGATATAACTTGACTTCATCTCATCCTTCTATAACCTGCATTTTTTTCCATTTCGTTACCCCTTTACCGTGAACTATAATGGTCTTTATTAACTTTTATGAGAATACATCAAACAATTCACCTTTGAATCGTTGTTTAAAGGGGACTTATTTCACGCTCTCAGAATACTACCAGAAAAAATAATATGTCACTGAACGCACAAAGATCATCCGGGAGCCAAGAATGTATCAGTTTATTTTACTCTAAATACAGTATATGGAAAAATGTAGCAGAGGAATGAATGTTTTGACAACTCAAGGTCTTGCAAACATTCTGGTGCACACTTTACAGCACTTAGAGGCAGCAATGCACCAATACACAAATAAACATTCCGCAGTTCTTATTTTTCTTCTTTGAGTTCCCAGTTGGAAATACAAGAAGCAAGATGTTAAAGTTGGGGAAGATTCACAAGCTTTCCCTTCATCCATCAAAAATGGCTTGTAATTCCCAGACCCGACCTCTGAGTCAAAGGAAATGCAACAGAAATCATACACATGCAAATACTAACACTATTAAAAGTGTGTCTGATCCCAGTTTGTTAAATGTCAATATGGTACAGTCAAGTCAGCAGTTTATGGAAACTTTGTTCAGGAAATGCTCGATTCTTCTTCTGTGGAGCTAATCTGATGCAGCATTTTAGTATTACACTGACACGTCTCAAGGTGTGTTTTCAGGTGGATAAATGTTGATGCGGTGGATCCAGCATCCTGGATTTTCATACTGCAGCAATGTAGGACGTCTGGGGAAATGACAACACAGACAGGATATGGACAGAGAGATGATTATGTATAAAAATTGTTCCGGAGTGTCAAATTGTGAGTCCAAGTCTCAAGTCACTGGATATGTGACAAGTGCAACTCAAGTCTGAGTCAGTAACCATTTCTGTAACTTACAGAAAGCAAGTACACAATACAAAACTTTGGTGCTGTGTAACACAGAAACCAGAAATAAATAATAAAAACAACAACGGTAAAAATGTAGCAATGAATCAGTCTTGAGTCATGACATGCAGCATCAAGTGTTGGTAGTCAATCAAAATAATACTATGGAAATGCAGATGTTAAAGATAATCATTCTCATACAATGCAGAATGTGTCAGAATATCTCAACAGGCACTTCAAATTTATCTCACAAATACACAAACAAGATACGACATCACCATATGCTATAGATTAGGTTTTCAGGCAGACAGACGTCTTGGAAAACTAACATGCAGAATTTTAAACATAACTGGAGGTATGCTGGTTGTTAGTGAAACCCTGCAGATAGCCAAGCTCACTTAGACTGTGTTCAGAAGTCAGTTAAGTTAATCAAGTTAATGATACCAAAAGCTGAAACAAGCCAAAACTGTAAGTCAACTGTACATATTTCAACACAAATTAAGTGGGTAAGTACCAGCCATCTGTGTCTAATTAAATGTACTTTATCAGCAACTGGTGTGGAGCATTCAGGTGTGTGTTAATACAATGCCAAAGAGGAAAGTCATCAGCATTGATCTCAGAGAAGCAACTGTTGCTGTTAATCAGAGTGCAAAAAGAGTCCGTCTCTCTACAGAGAGATAAATTATTTACAAGTGAAAAGATTTAAGACAGTTAAATTACAGAATTGGGTGTCCCAACAAAATCAGATCTTGCAGTGTTAAAAAATCTTGTAAAGGACAGAAGAGCTTCATCTCTGACTCCAGGTCTTAGTGAGCCTCTCTAATGTTAAAATTAATGACAGGCAGCTAGAAAAAGACTGAAGAAATGTGACTTGTTTGGTAGGGTTACATGACAAAATATTGACTCCAAGGTCATGACCTGCACATCTGAGATCTGAAAGTCTGAGACTAAAGTGGCCACAACGCAAAGCCACATTTTTGGAAAAAACCAAACACAGATTTACAGTATCCCCACAAACGCCCGAACTATCAAACACAGCAGCAGAAAGACAATGGTTTGGAACTGTTTTCATTCAAAGTCCAGACCTGTGGTGTTACTGTACCTTAAGACAGGGTACCTCACTCCTGGTCCTGGTAAGCCGGTGTCCTGCAGGTTTCCATGGTGTCCCTGCTGCAGCACGCTTTACTCAGACTCAAACAAGCTCTGCACAAGTCGGCTAATTACCTGTTGATTTGAGTCAGGTGTGTTGCAGCAGGGTCACCAAGGACACCTGGATGATACCAGCTCTCCAGGACCAGGAGTGAGGATCCTTTAAGAGAACAGTCCATATACTAAAGATAACAAATACTAATGAACTGATGCAAACTTGCTAAGAAAAGTGAGCCAGGACTTTTGCACAAACAATGTGAGGGACTGATAATATCACATAAAACATCAGAAAAATACTCTGTTAATCAAGGTGATTATTTGATCAAAGGGTGAGGTTTTATTTCATATAACACTCTCATTTTGTCTAGGTGTTCGTGATAATGACCAATTACTTTTTACTGTACAACTGCTTTTATATTGGATTTCTGGTGACACTCTGAAAAGAAGGAAATCAATCTAATGGTATGCTTTAGAAAATGATCCCCTTTTTACAAAGAGCAAAGACCTGAAATAACCATGAACTTCAAAGGCTACTATTGATTTTACCCTGTAAAATCAAATATTCCCATTCATGTAGATCTAAAGCTGATTGGGAAACGGAAAAAAAAGAAAGCAGTAGAGAATCTCATATCCATCACTGTAGATATAGTTTTTCTACTCTAATTAAAGGTGTGTCATGTTCAACATGAATGCAAAGCAAGCTGTGTATCTATCCTTTTTGTTTCGATGGAGAAGCTCTGAGTGAAAACATATGTAGCATAAGGAACAGTAAAAGCCTCTCTTTAAAGGAAAGACAAAGGATTTGCTCTATAAACATGTATCTGTTTAAGATTATAATATGAACTTCTCAAATTGTGGCCTTTCTGTGCTTTGCCAATTAATTCCAGACAATTTTGGAAAGACCCAAACAACAAAACTTCTATTGATTTACTATCTATTCCCTGTCCACATCCTTTCTAAGATAGCTGATAGCAATTATCAAGGGCAATGATGATTCATCATCTGGGGGGATCAACATTAGACAGAGAGGACAGAGGGAAATTAGATATAAAGGGAAGGGAGGAAAGCTAGAAGAGGGGAAAAAGGAGGCTGATACAGAGTTTGTCTGGTGGAGCAGATTGGAAAAGAAATAACATGTTGGAAAAGGGCGGAAAAGGAAGCAGCAGGAGAAGAGGATAAAAGGCGGAGGGGAACACGATGAAAGGGAGTGTGGAGTATTGAAGGACACAGGTTTGAGAGGTGGTAAGCAAGGGGAGAGATAGTGAGATGGAGAGAGGGAACAAAGGAGGGCATAAGAGGAAGTGGGGGTGGATTAAGTGGGAAGCAGGGTGGATGTGGCCTGCCTCCTCTCCTTTAGGCCTGAACTTTATCTGTAGCTCCAGACTGGCACCAGCACACCAGAGAGGCCCGCCGACCCAGTGTGATTCAGAGAGCAGGCAGAGCCCGTGAGCTGCTGATTGTAAGGAGCTGATAGCACAAGCCGTAATGCACATATACAGATTTACAAAACAGACAAATGAGTTGAAACACACACTTACAGTACAGCATGAAAATATAAGGGCCTGACGGCAAGTGGACCAACATTTACAGCCACTTACAGAATGAGCATGAATCTCATTGTATAGAAAACTGGCATAATAAACCTTGTCACATACACATATGAGCACATTCAGTTTGCAGTCGATTTGCATTTTTTAATCTGATACATCACAAACATAATTATACTATCAGTAAGAATTAAATCAAACACATTTGATTTCTATTCCTTTTAAAAAATCCAGCAAAAGACTTCTCTAACAGTGAGCTTCTCTGCTCCGATGAAATTTTAAGTCAACAAAATGCCAAGATTAACAAAAAATTCTCATCTTGTTGAAGAATCTTGTATAAATTATGTGAAACTGGTGCATTTTGTATTGTGTGTGTAAAGCACATTGATTTTTTTGCTCATTCTGAGAGAGAGCACAGAAATAATGTGTTTAGACTCTCATCCATGGATGGGCATGTTGATTTGAATGTATGAGGGGCCGTGTGGGACATTATCCAGAATTACCCTTTCATTGCCGCATGTGAAACTTAAGTCATTCACACACTATACTAAAACCTCTCATAAACCATAGTAAAATCATTCAC